>CATIWM010032428.1:0-33968 GCA_949671775.1 Mallotus repandus | reverse complement strand
GTTTTGTTAGTTTGTTTGAAAATATTAGTATTATAATTATATTTGATTTTTTTAATATTTTTTTTTTTTAGTCTCAAATTCAATTTTTTATTTTTTTTATTTTTCCTCTTTTTCAAACCCTAACTCTCTAATGATATAGTATCACATGCTCAAACAATAAGTCATTCTCAATATAGTTATAAAAATGATTGCTTTCAGTAGTTATTTTAAATTTATCTCCAAGTATATTAATTTTTGTATGATATTTTATTATAGTTTATGATTAGCTAATTGTTTGGTTAAATTTGATAATTTAATTTAAGAATTATTTTATTTTATCTATTTTAGTTTTCATCTTATTATTGATTTCATTTTATATATATGAATTTTAAAATATATATTATTCACAGTCTGCGCAACGCTCGAATTGACGACTAGTATATATTAAATGCTAAGCTCCAAAATCATTCAACCTAAGTTTTGACACGTACCTCTCCTCATAATTCAGTATTCAGCTCTAAACGTTTATGGGTTGAATTCTAAAAATTCATATTTTTTAATTAAAAAATATAAAAATATTTTATTTTATTTAAAACACTATAATTCTATTCCATCTAAAATATCTATCTCCTACCCCACCAAAAATTATGTTTTCTATTTCACTTAAAACATATTTCATCTATTCAACCATAAATACATCTTTTTCTTCTATTTATTTAACGTTCTCTCATCTATTCAAATATAAATACATATTTCTCTTCTATTTATTTAACGTAAATTCTACTATTTGACTCAATATCTTTGAATTGGGTCTTTTTCTATTTTTCTATTATTCATATTCAAAAATAAGGTATGTTCTTCTCTACTTAAATAATTTTGTTTATTTTTTATTTTATTATGATTATATATTCTGTTAATTTTGAAATAATTTTATTGTTTTTATTTTTGTTGGAATGTGTTATTGTAGTACTTAAAAGCTATAGGACGAGGGGTATTGGCTCTTCCTGTTGGTTAGTATACAAAGACTTATCGAATTTTATAGCTAATTAATGCTCATTAGTGTGCATCTAATAGTTTTGTTAGTCTGTTTGAAAATATTAATGTTATAATTATATTTAATTTTCTTAATTTTTTTTTAGTCTCAAATTCAATTTTTTTTAAATTTTTTTCCTCTTTTTCAAACCCTAACTCTCTAATGGTGTAGCATCATATGCTCAAACAACATGTCATCCTCAATATAGTTATAAAAATAAGTGTTTTCAGTAGTTATTTAAATTTGATAATTTAATTTAAGGATAATTTAATTTTATTTATTTTAGTTTTTATCTTATTATATATATATATATATATATATTATTCACAGTCCGTATAACGCGCGAATTTACTACTAGTTAAATTAATCAGCTACCCTTTTTTTCCTATTCTTATGGAACATTCTCTGTATTTATATTATTCTAAACTAATTAATAACATATTTTTCCAACATTCTCTTCATGTTCTTTTTTTTTTTTAAACAAATGATCTAAGTTTTAATTGACTATACAATAGAATCAGTCCTCTCCTTTTAAATCAATGATTATAGGAATTAAATTTTATATCTTAGTATACCCTTAAAAAGGAGTTATCAACTACTCTCTCACTGTCTATGTTACTCTTTTTTATTATTAACTAATTTAAACGGAAAAAAAAAATCATAACTAGGGAATGCTAATATTCCAATTTTAATAAATTATTTTTTAAATCTTTTTCATTATAAAAAACGTCGAATTCAACTCTAGTTTACTAAATTTAATAATTTATTAGTAAAGAGTTGAAATTGTAACGTATAATATAGTTTAGAACATGACATATATATAGTGCTCAGGGAACTGCCCTATATGCTTAGGTATGGGGCAATTGGGAAGATAGATGCTAGGGGTTAAAGTGGGGATGCAATTTATCGTTTTGTGTAAAATCTTCTAATAATCTAAAATTAGGCCAAAAAATAGGACCACAAAAATCCAAATCATATGCTCAATTTGGAACAAGGTGGTAATCTATTAATTAATTTTTATCTCAAGTTTTGATCCAATTGGACATTTTTTTTACAGGAAAGAAAAAATATATAGATGGAATCCTTCATCTATTAATTTAAAAAAAAAAAAACTATAATATCATATTACTTAACATTCAACCGATACATGTTTAAATCATATTTTTACTATCCGTTGTTGATTTTCAATCCAAAAGCTATATATATATATGCTTCTACTTTACCATATATAAAATGTTAACAATTTATTTTTCTAACCTATCAAAAAAAAAAAAAAATTTCTAAAAGGTTTTATTAAAAGGCTTAACTGAATAGGTGATAAGAGACCGTTTTCTTTATTTTTATAATTTTTTTCAAAATATTTTAATAAATTTTTCAAATAAAAAAATAAAATTTAATAGATCGTGCTCAAAAATTAAAAATTAAATTATTTTTTTTAAAAAAATTAGGGAACAATCCTTTCCTTCAATGTTGAATTTAGAAAAAGTTAAGTATATAGAGTGGTCAATCTACAATAGCAAAATGGGCACTTTGAGGATGTACGCTATACATATTCAATTCTCAAGTATCAAACTTTCTGAAGTCAAAAAAATCCCGAACCAACTACAGATTTTTAGATTTTATTCTGTCTGTTTGTGTTAATTTGTGGAAAAAAGAATCTTTATTTTATTTACAGGTTGACGATCATCGTGTAGCTAGCAATGGCATTGAATTCATATATATAAGAGGATTAGTGCTTGCATTGCATGCATGAAAAGTGATGACATTGACAACAATCTTTTTCAACTCTATTTGTCAAAACAAAATGAAAGGTAGGTTGTGGGCAATCCCACTTTCTAAAATTATGGCAATGCAATTGGAATTTTTCATCATCTCGATCCTCTAGATAAGTCCTTTGGATTTTTAGGTACCACCTTTGATCTTGTGAATTCCAGACTCAAACGAAAAAATTTTCTTACTTGCGATATATATATGTAACTCCATTATTGTACTTCGTGCGTGCTTAATCAATAGTGATTTTGAAAGTTGTTACTAGTTTGTAACTCCATTATTGTACTTGGGTTCACGTTTATAGCTCAAATTCTTAGGAGGATGATGATAAAGGACCGGAATTCTTAAAAATAAAGCAAAACCCGTGAACCTTATAATGCTAACAAAAAACATTAATGAGGGAATAGGGACGGTCTCTTTCTCTCGCCAGCGTCTGTCATTTGCTTGCTATTCTGCACAATGAAAAAACCTCCACAAGAATCACCATGCATTTACATTTTCAAGTAATATTTGTTGTCTATCAGCGCCATGTGACACAAAAATCCAATATCATCTGTTTTTGCTTACTTAAGATGTCACATGAAAGCCTGAATAATTGGCCATGTCTCAACGTGCAATTTCTTTTTTTATGAACTCACATCCTACAATATTACGAGCCATCCAACGCTTGACTGAGCTACTAGCCAATAGAGTTTCATCAAAAGGAAAGAAGTTTCAAATGTAATCTGAAATTCTTTGCTCCATTAAAATTGTAATGTAAAGGATAACATATGAATTTTTCTCGTCATGAATTTTGTTTTCTATATGTGATGCCACTGTACCTGAAATCCAAAATTATATCCACTTGTAAACCATCTAGCTGCTGAAGGAAGATGATGCAAGGAAGAAACTATATAGCTCTAGGATGACGCTTTTATATGCACAAAAATATTAAAGGACAGCTTGCAGTTGCGGCACAAGTGCTATGCTTTCTAGCTCATTATTAAGATCACGAGATCTAAAAAATTCTGAACTTGAGGAATGTGCAACACCAGCAATCTGCAGTCAACTTAATGATGGGGAATCTGCCAGCTCCTTTAAGAGTGTGACAACATCATCTAAACTTCCAAGGAGATATCTAGCGTTTGATCGTTTTCGCGATACAGCACAAGAGAAGTAGTTCTCCCCTTTGAGATCAAGTACAGAAGAACCCTCGTGCACTGAAATTCTCTCCCGCACAATAGGTCGCCAAGCTGCACTTCCAATGCTGTTCTTTTCTAGAGTTGGCAGGGAGCGCTGTTTCTTAAGGTGAGCCTTGGAACGGCTTTTGCCTCCTGGAATCTTTGGCACAGGTGAAACAAAATGGTCCGGTGACCTGGCTCGTGCTATCATGGGTGATTCAAGAGGAAGCTCTGGTTCAAAAAATGTATAGATATCTTCATCCTGAAGCAATGAATTCAAAACCAAATTATTACTTGTACCATACTTATTACAAGTTCTTCTAAGGTGGAATTTTAGAGAAGTAGAACAAAAGACAAACAGGCATGATAACTACCTAGACCAGATCAATCCACTTAATATGTGATCCATTTAGTGCATCAACATATAATGCTATCGTTATGGTTATGCTTCAGAAATGGCATAGTTATTGGAAAGTTATTTCACAAAGGTAGGGGCCGTATCTCATTAAGAAAAAGTTCTCCAAGTTTGCTTGAGAATCAAATTCCATTAGCATGTGGGAGACGCACTTCTAAAAGAATCCAAAACTCGTTCCGGTGAAATGGCATATTTCTGATAAGAAGTGCAAAGAAGGAACATATATGATATAAACTGCACCTTCTAATTATCCCATATATATCCCACTTAACTGGGTTGGCCACTCTGTATGCAGCCCAAAAAACAAGGCTATAAACAATAAAATTAACTTGGTAGGCCATACTTCTCAGGCTAACCAAGCTCTTCCAGGTACTAAACTGTTAATGCAAGGCATTGAATCTATGTATGCATGGTTCACTTAATGGCTGGGCAAGCCATTAAATATGGTTCTTAACAAATCAGCCAGAATCTGCAATATCAGAGGCTAGTCCCAAATTGTTTTGAAGAAAAAAAAAAATACCAACTGGCATATTTGATTGAATCTCTAACTTAACATTAGCGTTCGTCATCAGAATATATCAATAGGTGTGGGTAAGATTCCTTTCAATATCAATCAATAGTAAGGATCACGCCAC
Source organism: Mallotus repandus (assembly GCA_949671775.1). Taxonomy (NCBI): domain Eukaryota; kingdom Viridiplantae; phylum Streptophyta; class Magnoliopsida; order Malpighiales; family Euphorbiaceae; genus Mallotus; species Mallotus repandus. Next base: position 28,976 of record CATIWM010032428.1, on the reverse strand, counting down.
TGTTTAAGAAAGATGGTAATCAATAACTGCATTAAGCCTGAAAAATGAAGACTGCTCAATGCACATGTGAAGGGGAAAAAATACCTTTGTTAAAAAATGGCCTACACAGAGCACATAATCAATGGGTGACTTCATGCCTTGGTTATGAACAATTTCTCCTAAAATGCGATCTATTGCTGCACCCTGAAATAAATGAAAAAATCACATTAGAAAGACAAGCATGTGGTTCTGGTCAATCCCATGGCATCCAAGTGGCAAATAGCTAACCATGATGCACATACCTTTGTAACACCAACTGCTCGAACCTCAACGGAGCGGCCTCCTTGAACAACATCAACAGCTGCATTTGAGATTGGACCCGTCCAAAGATGCTGCAACATATCCCTTGCTTGAATCCTTCCAAATTCAACATCTGAAATTGTTGAATTATGGAAAATAAAATAACATGAACAAGAACACCACCAAGTTTTTTTTTTTCCAAAGAAAATATGCAAGTAAACACATGTGAATTAGTGTACATAAGCATATATATATATATATGGAAAATACCTATACATACATATACGTGCATCCATTACAAGCATGCATACACACAGACACAAATATCCATATATGCATGCTTAGTAAGATTTTCACAAAAGAGTCCAAATCCAACTTTTAGCACTTGAACAATTGTGTCAAACAAATGAACAATAGCACAAATAAGTACCTGCATACTTGTAATTCCATACAAGAGAAGTTTCACGAAGCTCAAAATGAGATCGAGGCGTTCTTTCTGTAAAATACTCGAAAACATGCTGAAATCATGAATAAGCATAAGAAGTTTAGGGTCTGGAAGACCTCAGATGGAAGAAACTAACCTTTTCTGTAATAACATGCATACCTTTACACTGTCAACCCAATCCATATTGAGGTTTTCGGGCATTGTTGTCATCCACTCTCCGGTTGTAAGACGTAAAAACATCCCATTTTCCGCTGCCAGCCACATATTATACTCTCCAAAATTCTGTATAAGAAGTCATTAGTCTGAAAGCATAATATGCAAAGTACAAAGTGGAGATTGAGAAAGGAGAGTACTTCATCCAGAATAGTTCTATCACTTCCACTGAGGACAACGATAGTTGTTTTTTCATCAGCACAAAGCTTCTTCAACGGTTCTTTCAACTCAGGGTGCAATCTAGGCTCCATTTCTCTAATTTGACCACCTCTTCTGCCTAAAGAGTCCACTGGTTCAGTTAAAGTTGCATTAAATCCCTGTAAAAAATGCACAATTTTGACTGTGATTTAATAAAAATATCCAACAAATGCAAATGAAAATTAAACCCGTAAAGAAATTGGAAACAAATGCAAAGGAGGTTGTGAGAGAAATCCTGTAACCAAGGTATTTCCAAATAAAGAGAAAAGGGATCTACACACATCAAATAGTATCACTTCAACACAGTGTCCACATCAACTAACATTAAGGAGAGAGTGAAAAGAAAAAATTTCAGAAACTCAACTCATGAGATTGTGTTACTTAAGTAAAATGACCAATTATAGTTTGATGTGTCAAAAGGTAAAAAAGTATACCAGAATAAGCAAACGATTATTAGATTTCAAATATCGTTCAACTGCGGTTTGGATAGGAAGTAGGGGCAGAACTTGTCTTGTCCTTAACTGAGCTTCAACAATGGTATCATTGAGTTCACTACAGAATGTGAACTTGACAATTAGAACAAAATAACAAAAGAAAGAAAAAAAGGTACAGTTTTAAGTTTTATTTAATAAAACGGCAATAAATATTACATGATAATTATTGGTGAAGCAATATCTGAACATCAGGACCAATTTCTGTATATCTAGACTAAGAACAATGCATAATCATCGAATTGTAGCATATGTGATGCAGTCACTAATGAAATATTTTTCCTTTTCTTCTTCAAAATTAGAAATTTTTGTATAAACACCAGGAAACTGAAGATGTCAGCAGCAAGATATGGTGAACACCTTACAAAGGTTGCAGCCCACTCTTGTGATGTGTGAGTTGTCACATGCCTGAAGTTATGGTTGTGCCTTTTTTCTCTTTCATCTGCTTGCATATTCAAAGCATAACCAATTGAAGCAGCAACTTCAGTGATATTCCATGGATTCACCAAGAGAGCACCAGCACCAAGAGACTGTGCTGCTCCTGCAAACTAGAAATTTAAGAAAAAGAGAAAAGAATAATTTTTTCAGCCACAATAGAATGCAAATAATGAACCCAATTAACCATTTCCTTCATTTTTATTGAAAGCTCATTTATGCAATGGAGCCCAAAGAAGGAAGTGTACATTTTCAAAGCTCATGCCCAGACATAAGTTAAGACAGGACAGGTTTGTACACCCTGTAATTAGATATAGAGTGAGGTTTTGAGAACGACTACCTAAAACTCACCCATTTTCTAATCTCCTCCAAGACATAGACCAACTTTAGGTAAAGACAGATTAAGGCATGTTATCCCACAAACATGCCTCTCACAAATCAAATTCTGTGGCTCCAGCTAGCATTCAAATCCCAGTCCACTTGCAACAATACAAACTCATGGAAAGGAATGTTTTAGTTACCTCACTTAGAATGAGGACCCCCTTCTTGAAGGCTTGGCAAGCAACAAACTCATAACTGACGAGATTCATTCCATCCCTTAAAGACGTAACAAGTGCCACATCTGGATCAAAAAAATTTTAAAAATATTTAAACAAAAATAAAGAACCATTTATGTTCAAGCCTTGAAAAGAAACGTAGAAAAATAATCCATATAGCCAACTACAGCTGTTTCAGGATTCAGAATTAATGTTGTTGAGAATCAATGTCCGAACCTCATATCAAAATGCTTCCCACAATCATTTATATCTGATCATTTCAGGTGATAAATTATTTTGATAAGTATGTCCCTTCACCTCACACCCCACAGCACACACTTAATCATAGAAATGGGAATTAAAAAACAAGGAGCAAAAAGTGAAAATTTGTTGACAAAAGATGAAGAAGAACAGACTAGCTAGACCATCATATTGTAAAAATTGCATGCAACTAAAGGCGTTCTAAGCATTTCCTTCTAGAATTTTAGCTGATCATCCATCATGTTTTGGGATGCCAAAAAGGTCTCATTAGATAATGAATTGAGAGTACTCAAGCCAAATTGTTATTCCATAAAGACAGAACCACAATCTTCAAATAAAAGAATACCAGTAACAGCATACAGTGCACACAATGCATGAAAGTCGAGAGATCGGTCCTGTAAAAGCAAATAAAATGTATTAGCAATCTTACATGATCAATCAAAAACTAAAATGAGCAAGAAACACATTATTACATTTTATTATTGAATTAAAACAGAATACATATAGCAGCATGCCTCATGACTTAATTTTAATTTCTAGGTCCAATGGATTACCACAGTGCATAAAAAAATCAAAACGTTTTATCCTGCAGAGGCTTCGTAGTTCCATCTACAACTTAGCAATACCATTGCCCTCAACTCCTCCTACTGAAACTTCAACCTTAATTTAATACAATGCACCATATAGAAACAAAGACAGATTGAAAGACTGGCATATGAATAATCAGGTATCAGTCAGCAAAAAAATGGTCAATATGGAGAAGAGAACTTTATAAAGGATATATCAGAGTTTTTTAGTGGAAAGCTCATTGTTCATTTTGATTTCTGATTGAACACGAGTCAAAATGTACACTTCTAGTACTTTTATTCACTGGAGGAAGGTAATGAAATTTCAGGTTTCCTCTATGTTATGGATGGAAGTTTCTAGACCCTTTGCTCCTTGCATCATGTAGTTCTAGAGATAAGTGTAAGTAATAACATGAAGACAAACAAGCATAATTAATAACATGAAGACGAACCAGATGATGTATTGGAACAGCAGTAAGAGTTCCAAATCTTCCATTAATACGTCCAACAATCTCATGAACCTGGCTTGTGAGCTTTTGATCTGTAAATGGAAAAACAAAAGCCAAAAGTACGAAGTTCTTGTCCAATATGATCTAGGAATCAGGGAATGCAAAAAGTTAAAAAAAAAAAAAGAGAATGAATGATTTATATGCCAAGCTAGCAAGAAATTCCAGGGCAGTTATTTCCACTTGGGATGTATTCGTGTATTGAGGAGTTTTCTAGTATCTTGTAGAAGTAGGAAGTGTCTAAGCAGTAACGGTTTGGAAGGATTGTTTCAAGCATGGCTGAGTAGATTCTTTTTTTTCCTATTTTTCTTTACTCTACAGTTTTTTCTTTGTTAATTTTTCTTCTTTTGGTTACATTTTTCTCTTTCATGGATCACCATCATGACACACAAACATCCAAAGGTGAAAAGTATTTATCACTCTGATGCAAAAACCATTTTAGAACTCCACAGTCAACTGGCCCATTTCAGTTTTTTTGTTCTTTCTTCATCACACTGTTAAAAACCTGTCTTATTTTAGCAGGAAATAAATTGGTGAACAGCATTCAAAATAAAAAATTTTAATTTCTATCTCTATTCCTAAAAGGCCCCTTCATTATTTTGTATAGAAGAAAGCATGAACCTTAGTTCTATGAATTATTTTTTCAGGAAAAAAAAACAGAGAAAGTATGTGTAATGGAGAATGTAAGCATACATTCAGGAACATCTGTCCTTGTTGGCACAGCAATTTGCAGCAAAACTACTTTATCACGCCACTCTGGATTTCCCTCAAGGAACTCTTCAAATGCCAAAATCTTCTGCGGAATTCCTTTGATCATATCAAGACGGTCAACACCTAACATTACCTGCTTATTGAAAAGAAGTAACAAATAATACAACAAGGTAATATTGATAAGGGTATCAAGGAAGACTCAGAAGTCCAAACTGACTTGAATTTACGAGTGGACATATCATTCCTTCATGCTAGAATAGCCAACATATTGCATTATGTTTGCACGATCAAACAGTAACAAGCATCAACTAGAACAATATCGGAACAATTAAGCAACTATCAATGGTTATGATAGTAGAACAACTACCAACAGGCACCATTCAGTTTTGGAATCTTTAGCTAAAATATATTAATGAAAAAAGGCAAAGGCATCTTCTCTATGGAAAATGTAAAATAGCATATTTTGATCAATGAAAAGAAGCGATAAAAAAAAAGATTGATAGTTCCAAGCACATTTATCAAATCTTAATATTTAACCAAGTTTACAATTACACAAAATAGTGGTGCTTTAAGAATACGGTGCAAGATAAAGAAAGTTCAATGAAAAGAAGCGATAAAAAAAAAGATTGATAGTTCCAAGCACATTTATCAAATCTTAATATTTAACCAAGTTTACAATCACACAAAATAGTTGTGCTTTAAGAATACGGTGCAAGATAAAGAAAGTTCAACTGTTCGATGTGCAAACACATTAGTGAAAAATAGACAGTGCCCACAGATATGATGACCTTTTATGAAAGAAGAAGCCGCAAACCTTTCTGCCAGCAAATCTTTCCTTCAATTCTTTCATGTGTTCTTGGACCTGAGGGAGTTCAAGAGCTCGAATGAACCGCTCGGAGTCTATCCCAATAGGAAACTGTAGTTTCAATCTCCCAAAAACAAAATGTTGCATCATGAGGAAGAATCAGGGTGTTGAAATTCATTGATATGTAACGCGGAGAAGATCCATTCACTTCTAAATAATAATGCAGCATGTTTGCAGGTGCATATATAAACAAAGAACAAATGGTCAGCTAATATACCGCAGCCACACGAGTCAGTTTTCCCTGATCCTCTACTCCTTCAGGTGTACCCTCAAGTCCAAGGATACGAGTACAAGCACTTACAAAATGCCTTGCATAATCATATGTGTGAAAACTGGAAGTGAAAGCATCCAACTGTTAGAAGCTAGTGATCCAGAAAAGAAACTCCTCCATAAAGTAGAAATGTTTGTCAGCAAGATCCTTAAAAATTGTGACCACAGCATAGCACATTTGGAATCATGTTGTTTTTCCATAAGAATGCCAAAAAGAGAGCTGACAGAGTATTTCCTACTCATACAATTTAAGCCCCCTACCAACATGCTGGATTAGACAAGAAGCATCTAACATAGCTAGCTGAAAATAAATACTTCCATCACATAAATAAATTTTCATTTCTCTGAGTCCTTGAGTTTTCAGCTAAGGTATGTATTATAATGGTTACAAACAAAATATGATGCAAAAATCTGCAATTGTTGAATTGTTTGCCAATGTCTACATAATAACAGATACTGAACTTATAAACTGCACAAGTACAACACAAAAGAGTTAAAGAGATTGAATTTGCTAAGCATCCGATGAAAATGGATATCTTACACAATATTGTACTGCTGCTTAAATCTCTGTATTGCAGCAGATAAAGAGGAATCCTGTCAATATATATATATATATCGAAAACCATAGAAGGGGAACATGGCATTCAAGAATGTATATTTTAAAGTGGATTATATCTTGGCCAGGGTTACAACTTTAAAAACAATTGGCAAAAATTTGAATCATATTCCCAGTGAAATTAAACATTTGGAGGAATTTCTGAAGGCATGAAATATCCATTGAAGCATTTAGAGCACAATGGGGCATGTACAAGGTCAGTGACAACATACACTTCAAAATCCTAATCTGAAATATCAATGACTTACCCAACTAAATCGGCAGCAAGGACAGATCTCAACAACTCTGAGCGAGATGGCAGCATCCTATGTATTTCAGAGGAAGGAAAGGGTGTGTGGAGAAACCAACCAACTTTCATTTTACTGTTATGTTCTTTCAAACATTTGGGAAGAAACATTAGGTGGTAATCATGACACCAAACAACATCTCCCTCCTCATAATGTTCGTTTACAACATCAGCAAACATTTGGTTTGCCTTCTTATAGGCATCAAACTGGGACTGAAAACTACGAGTGGTTGCAAGGCGATCTTCTTGGGGAAGTCCAAGATAATGGAAAAGCGGCCACAACATGTTGTTACAATAGCCATTATAGTATTGATGAACAATATCTTCATCAAGAAAAACTGGGATGCACCTCTGCAATCAATATAACAAAATTAGGAAGAGGAGCGCCGAGCACATAAAATTTGGAGAGGAAAGTAATGAGGTTGGAAAATGGGACAGAGTAATCAATAAAGATCTTCAAGTTCAAAGTACATAAGTAATAGGAAACTTCAGGACTTAAAACAAAGACTTTAAAACCTTTTCAGCCAGAGCTTTAGTTAGTGCTTTTTGTCCAATTTCATCAGGTACATTTACGCCAGCCCAACCTATCCATCTGGCATCAAACTCCTTCACACCTTCAAAAAATGACAAGGCATCAAATCTTGTGAACTTAGAAAATAAGAACTCAGCAACAAAAAAATTGGAAACCCAAGGGGTGAACAAGCGTAATCTGCACAAAACAGGAAAACAACCAAATAGTAAAAAGAATCATAAAACAGGATATAAAACCAAATAACTACATAACGCAACAGGAAACAGAAAACTGGTTAGAAAAGAACCTTGGTTACAGCTCACCTAAAAGTGCACTGACTAGCCCCCCTACACTTATCTCAAGTTGCCATGAATCCTCACCACGCCTAACTGCAGAGACTGGCAGCCTGTTGGCAACCACCAATAGACGTTGTTTGGGAGGTCCATCTGGCCATTCACGTCCACCAGCCCCATCTAACAATGTTTCTTCATGAAGTCGACCACAATTTTCAGCTTCAATTGAAACTGAATCAGTCGCAAAGAGCTCAGCCTCTGCAGTGCCTTCACCTAAGTCATCATTGGAATTGAAAATCCTGTTGATTTTACGAAGCTCTCTATCACGCAAAAGCCTTTCCAATCTAGTTCTGGGTGTGAGAGGTGCACTATTGTTTCCTGGCATGTGCTTGTTTAGCATCAAAGCCTGCAATTTACAAACTGTAGTCATGCCAGCACGTTACATGTATTCCTTGACAAAATTTGGGTTGGTTTTCACTCAACAATTGCTTAGAAAACAAATGTAAAAAACATTTTAACGAATACAACATAATGCTGAAAGTCATTGCAATGACAACATGCACATATTCACGCTATTTTGCACCACCTGATTAATCACAACAGGGGAAAGAAAGAAACAATTATTTAGTGATACAGTAAACTAAGAGCAAAACAAGACGCACCCACCCTCTATGGATAAGATAATACAATGACACAGAGGAAGTAAGCAAATAACAAGGAGCCAAAGCAATTTAAAATCTCCTGGAAAATTCAACGAACATTCCAGGAAAAATAAAAAAATTATGATCAGTCTCTATTCTCTGAGCCAAACACCAACATCATATTTATGAAGACATACATTGGAAACAACAAAAACCCATTATCGTCAAGAAAACAAAAAAACCCAGAAAAATATACACCGAAGAAATAAAAATGAATATGATAACGAAACAACAATATCAAAAACGAAACCAAGAACAACCCAATAAATAAAATAAGAAGAACCCAGTTGCGCAATCGTTACCAGAATATGGAGAAAAAATGCAGATCTCTGAAAGCGGTTACAACAAAAAAAAAAAATTGAAGAAGCGAAGAGAAGAGTGAGCCGGTGAGTGTGTATATTGTGCTGTAAGCTGCCTGCAGCAAAAGAAGCGTATTTAAAAGGGCGCCATATGGGGACGAGAAACCAACCTGGCCAACCGATATTTTTGGACGAGCTTTGGCGAGTGACCGACCCAAATAGATAAAACAAAACACAGAAAAATCTAGCTATATATATATATGGAGCTGTTGATGACGATTCTACACAACAACAAACCAAAATTTTTAAAAAAAAATTAAATGCAATTTTTTCTGAAGGTGGATGTATAGATATCTATATTAATATTAGCCATGCAAATGCAAATGCAAATGCAAATGATAAAAGGAATATAATATTATTCTTCTAAGAACTTTATGCTAATTAATATGGTAGAAGAAGAGAAGACCCCACCACCACCACCATGGAATAAGATATATTGAAAGATGTGAATCATCATGATTTTAGAGCCAGTCAAGACTCCACTGTCATATAATATATTATTATTGTATTTTGGCAAGTTTGGATTTTGGTATTTATTCCTTTTTGCCTTTTAGTGTCAAACCTATTTGCCTTGTATGTTTTTTCTTAAAACAGAGTTCACATCACCTAAATTTTAATGCAGTGAACAATAGGTGGTAGTTTTTTTTTAAATCCACAATGATAATAATTAAAATTTATATTTTAAAATATTATTTAATTATTATTTTTTTATAAATTAGGAGATCATATGATCTTAGTATCGCTGGACTGTAAAATTAAAAATGTTACATCTCAGAATGTTTTTGAAGAATAGTTACTACTTTCCCTCACTAGCACTATTTTTTCTTTTTAAATCAATAATAATAATCAAAATATCTTTAAAAATAAATTATCACTTTAATTACATGTTCATTGCCATTGCCTTTTATATCTCATTATCTATGCTAGTGTCTCACACTATTTCAATTTTTTCCATTTTTTAATTTTACAGTTTGAAACTACTAGAATTAATTAGTTAATACTAATATTTATAAAAATAAAAGAAAAACATTGCCAGCTTCTAATTTTTATACATAAATTTGAATTTAAAATTTTACTGAATAAAATTTAATTTTTTATCAATTAAACTAATGATAAATATTAATAATAGTGATTAAGATTTTAATATATAATATATAAATTATGAAATGGTTCTTGTATCTGTGCTTTTTTATAATTGATGTGCGGTGTGCTGTCTTCAAAAACAATCACTTGAGCATAGCTTTATTAGTTTTAAGTTCATGTGATGTGATGAGATTATATAGAAAAAAAATTAATATTTTTAAGCTAATTACAAAAATTTTGAATTTAAAAATAAATTCAGTAGTTACATTAAATATAAAATTTATCTTTCCTAGCATATCAAAAAAATGTTTTGGGCAAAATATAAATAAATATACAATATTCTAAATCAGTCGAAATTCATCTAATAAAAGAAAATAAAGAAATAGATAACAATCATAATGAAAATGAAATATTGGAGCAATAAGAGCGCTGCTTGATCGTCAGCAAAGAAATAAGCTGGCTTTGAAGAGCTTAGCTCCACCCCTTTCAAGAGTAAAATTTGAAGCTCCTGGCTTGAAGTATCAACTGCCTTAGAGCACCAATAGGGGCTAACACCATCAATACAACACCAATGATTATGCAGATCTGAATGTTAAAGAACAAACAGAGATCACAAATCATCATATAAAAGATTTAATTATGAAATGAAAAAGAAAGATATAATTGATTAATGAAACTTAATTTAAGATTATAAATGTTATTTACCCAATTTGTAAACCAGGAGAAGCTGAATTTTTTTGGTTTATATATAGCAAGCCAAATGATGCAAGGGAGCTGCAAAATAGTAAAAGAAAGTAATTAAGTTAATTATTAAACAAAAATTTTGTTAGGAAAATGATTATTAATGTTAAAGTTTTCATTACATAGTATGTAGTGGGAGCAAAAGCAAATCCTCCAAAGAAGCTGAGAAGCCCACCAAAGAATGGAAATGACATTGCAAGAAACATTGTTAGTCCTGCATCAAAACAATACCAAATTATATATAACACCAAAATTACTACCTAACTCACTCTATAATATAGAAAGTTACAAGAAGAAGGAGAGGAAGAAAAAAAAACTCACCAACATATGTAGTTCGAGTTACAAGGCGAAGCATTAAAGTTGGCTTGAATTTCATCTTCAAAACTAAACATGCTTCCATCATGTCAAATACCGGCATTGCAAAAACCTATAATTGTTTAATATTGATAACGGAGAGATTAATTTACATATAACTACAATAACATTTAAAAAAATTGCTTCAAATATATTATATTTGTAGCTTTTCTATTTTTATCCTAAATCAGATATCTCAGGTTCAAATCCTACAGCATTCCAAAAATTTTCTTGGATCAGTATAAAGTGAGACAAATGCGACCTATTAGTATGATACTCTACATTCCTAATAAATTAAATTCTTTTACTGCCAATACTGATAACTACCGGTTGTAGCCCTATAAAATATTTACAAGTAACACTATCCTAAAACATAACTATTCATCCGTCGATTAATACACTAAATGTATACAAATCATTAAGAAAAAAAAAAGAGTGTAACTGAAGCAAGATAGTTGGTATTTTTACCTGATAACTTCCAATGACATGAACAACCACAAACATATTAGCAGCAGCAACCAGCCAACGTGGCTTCTCTAGTGATATGAGGACATTGTCCTCAACTTTGTTTCCGAAAACCAAGTAGCCTATGAAAGCAACTGGGAAGTAACATAAAGCAACGACAATATAAGCAACAATAACACCTTTCCACATGGGTTTCTTTGATGGTTTTTCAGGTGTGGAAGGGATTGTTGCTTGAATCTCCAGTACCACATTATGCCCTGCAAAGGCAAAGGCCACATCCCCTAATGCGCTAAAGAAGCTGAACATTTGTCCTGTGGAAGTTGAAGCCCTAGGAGCATACTGTACATCCGGTTGCACCCCTTTATGCACAGAAGCAACCCAAGCAATGGTCGAGTAACTATATACATATATATTAAAAACAAACAAACAAACATATTTATTAGTGGATAGAACCAAACCCAAGATTGCATATATAATTTTTAAGGATAACCGTATTTATATATAACAAATGAAGAGAAATTTGAATCTTTTCAAGTAAGATTCAAGTTTCTGAGTTGGAAACTTATGTATGAAGACCTTGAGACGTTAATTGCAAAATATATGCCGGATACTAAGATATCAAATACAAAATATATACATATACACTACCTCAAGGACATAACAGCAGCAGCAAGAGAGATGCCAGTAATGGAATTAAAACTTGGGAGATGAGAGAGCACGAAGTGAACAGAAGCAAAGATCATAATGAAGTAAGTTGTCTTGATATCCTTGCAGCTAGGGCAAACAGTATCATGGAACTTCTTCAAAGACTTCCCTCCAGTAATCATATAAACTATATTTACTCCAACTTCTACCATCAGTTGCTGTGGTACCACTATCCAAAGCCCAAGCTTTTCACCAAACGCATGCTGCCCTAATTCATGATATCTATCAAATCTCTTCCCTTCCACCATTTCATGCATCTCCACCATTTGCCATAGTGTATATAGCGTAATCACCCATGACAGCACCATTACAACCGCACCAGGACCCCTATATATATACATATATAATGATGTTATTGTAATCAATTCGACCTAATGTTAACTAAACAAAGAAAAATAGCATGTATTTATAAATTTTCAATGAGCCAATGAAAAAAGTGATTCAATAAAATTAAATTTTAGGTAATTCAAAAAGGAAGAAGTGTACTTTTTTTTTTTTTTTTTGAAGACTAGTAGAGATGATTAATTTCTAACACCATAAGAAGAGAGAGAGGAGGTAGGGGATTCAAACCCTGCTCTTCTCAACAGTATATCCATACCCTTTGCCACTTAAGTTACTCAAATACTCTACTATTCTTAATAATAATAATAATAATAATAATAAAGAGAATTACCATCCAAGCTGAGACATGGCGTAAGGTAGGCCCAAAACTCCAGCACCAACCATGGCTGTGACATTGTGAAAAGCAGAATACCACCATTTAGCATTCCTGGATTTGGTGATGGGAAGCCAATCGTTCAGATCTTTCCCTGAGACACTTTTCACCGCTCCAATTTCCGCCATTAAGTTAAAAATATTGTGGCTATGTTTTGTTTCAGAATAAAATAAAACGATAAAGGATACCCAGATAGTGCAAAATATCTTAGATAGATGCTGATGATGATGATGAGAGTTAATGTGGCTACGGATGTATTACTAATTAATTAAATATCAAAAGAAAAATAAAAAGGCATGAAATTAACAGAAAAGCAAGAGTCTTGCAACAGGATTCGCACTTCATGCAGTTAATTAACTTAATTTAATTGGATAATAAAAAAGTAAATTTTATTTTATATAAAAAAATTCATCTGCAGTGAATCTTTGACGTGGTGAGACCCGTAAACTGCTGCATATCATTTATATATATAGCGCAAATTATAGAATCTGGTTAGATTTTTAAGATGAGGTATAACTCTCTCGCCATATTGTACAGTAAAGATTCAATCAAACTCAAAGTAATTAAAAAAAAAAAAAAACCTTGGCTCCTCACGATGACATATAGCATATACTTAATATAATCATAGTGATTTTTAATAATTTATATCTATGTATATATTAGATGTTGAGCTAAAAATTTGATAAGTATCTATTTTTATATTTGAGTATTCATCACTTTGAAATTTAATGTGTCAAACCATTAAAAATCCTAATTTTTATTAAAAATAAAACATTTACTATATATTTATTTAGTATTATTTTTTAACTAAAACACTATTATACAACTCTCAATACTACTAAAATTCTAAAAATATTTATACACTACATATTTTTCTACCTTAAATCACTCAAATATTTAATTAGTATTATTTTTCAACTAAAACACTACTATATATACTATAATACTAATCTGATAATTTTAAAAAATAATCTTATTATTATGATAACAAAAATTAAAGAAAATAAAATTAATATGATATATTTTATTTTTAATTTATAAAACCAAAATTTTGAGAAGTGCCTCTTTTTATAATTCAACATTTAACTCCTAAAATCTTATGTAATGAATTATTAAAATTTACAATGTTTTTCTATAAAAAATTAATAAATTTATTTTTATTAAAATACACATTTTTTATTTAATATAAAATACTCTAATTTAGTTACATTTAAAATATTACTCTTCATTTCCATAAAAAATAATGTTTTTTATTTTAACTGAAACATTCTATTATATTCAAATAAAAACACTTTTCTTTTTTAACCTAAAAATAAAAATATGTAAATTTTCACCCGTTTTCTATATTTATTTTATTTTATTTATTCAATAATTATTATTAGTATGCATATTAAAAATAATATGTACTCTTAATAAAAATTAATAGGTTCTAATTAAAAATAAAATGAAATAAAATTTTATTATAATTATTTAATTATTTATTTTAAAATATATATATTACTTACAGTCTGTGCAAAGCGCGTATTCATTACTAGTTGAATTTTTGTAAATGGAATAAAAAAAATATATTAGTCTGTTAGTTATAGAGTTCTAAACTTCAATTCTTAGTTTGGAAATATTTACAAAACTAGTGGCACTTTGCGTGGATTATAAATAATATATATATATATAAAATATTTAATTAAATAATTTTTATAAATTAAAATTATAATTTAATTAAATATAAATGAGAACTTAAAAAGTTCTTACAATAATTTTATTTTATTATTTTTAAGAGTAAATATATATTTTTAATATGAATAGTAATAATAATAATTGAATAAATAAAATAATAGAAAAATAAAAATAGTTAAAAAAATGCTTTAATTAGAATAAAAGATATAATTTTTGGTAGAAAGGAAGAATAATATTTGATATGTAATAGAATTAGAGTGTTTTATATAAAATAAAATATGTGTATTTTAATATAATTTTTTTTATATTTATTATAAAAAATTATAAATTTTAATAATTTAACACATAAAACTTTAGAGGTGAATGTTGAATTATATAAGGAGGACACTTGTCAAATTTTGAATTTATTACTTTTGAGCTCAAGATTTAATATAACAAAAAATTATAATTATACATACACATTAATTTTCAAAAATAAATACTAATACCAATAGCTAATAGTTGTTGGATCAATTGATAATAAATTTTTCTTAAACAATGTCTCGAGTTTGAGTCGTGATATATGCAATCGTATTAAATAAATTATTTGAAGAGTTTTGTAGCTCTTGTAGTCCTATTTAGATTAAAGCCGATTGTTGAAAAATTTATGCCGCACTTGTGATTTACTTAAATTGAGTTAAATTAATTAAAATTTAATGAATTTTGAATATTAGTTTAAACTATTTAATTAGAATATTTAAATTTAATTTTTTTGTAAGGAATACTTAAATTTAACAATGTTTTTAGATCTCGCTATTTCTATAGTTATACAGATATCTTGTAGATATAGAGAATTTTTTTTTTTTTTTTTTTGAATAATTTTTTAATTTCTTTTAAAAAATAAAGATTCATTTCACGATCTGCATGTGAAAAAAAGGACGGCCCCTAATATCTTGGATGTCAGTCATTATCGTCGACCTTTTTATTTTTTAAATTGAATATATATAAAATCGATATGGTACACCATGAGCGTACAACATGTACAAAGATCTCTTTACACTCCATTTGCTCTTGTTTGCATCTTATGAATTTTACAATCCACAAAATATACATTAAAAATCTACTATTACACGTCACCTTTTAATATCCACTATTTTCATGTTTAATCTTTTGTTTGTTTCCAAAATGCATAGATACTGATATTTGATACGTTTAAAAAAATTAAATTTTTTCTTCTCAAAATAAAAAATTATGTTACGTGAAATTTGTTTTTTTATGTTAAAAAATAATTATTTTATTAATAATAAATTCATATAACATATACATTAATGAACTATATAATAAAAATAATTATCTCTTCTCTTTTAAATCAAACGAAAATAAATTTTATAAATTAAATCATGCATCCATAGTACCTTTATTAGCATATTTTTTTTAACTAAACCTAATTTCATAATTATAAAATAATTTATAATTAAATTATACTATTTTAAAACTTTATTTAACACAATTACACACATAATCCAATTACGAATAATTTATTTTGTGAGCACAAAGTTTAAAATTAAAGACAATTATTATTTACTTATTCTTCAATATAAAATCTGAGACACCCACCTCAATCACTTTCTGTTGTACGGTTTTAACTAGATATGTTTCCTGCCGTCCACATATCAATATAAAAAGACATCCATTAACTAGTGGCATGCAAGTTGACATTTTTTAATTATAAATAAATAAAATTGAAAATTGACTAAAGTCTAATTCTATATGGAAAAGACCATTATTTAAACTGGAAATTCCAATAAGTTTAGGAAGATGCACATTAATTTTCCAAAAATATATTTTCTTTAGAAAATTAAAAAGGTTAACCTCCAAAAATATCTCATTGACAGAGAATTTTTTTTGGAAGAAATTAAAGAATAAAAAAGGATGAAAAAGAAAAAGGATATTTATGTTATCATTTTTTTCCCACAAAGAAGATTCCTTATTTATCATAATTTATTTAAATTTTTACATAAATTTGCAAATAATTGCTCCAAAATTTAACACCTAATGTCTGAAAAATTATATTTTAAATCCCTAAATTATAAAGTTTTTTTTAAAAGTTATATAAAATTAACTCTTAGATCAAAAAAATTTAAAATTTAGCCACAAAATGTTTTAATTATATTAAACTTTAATCATTGTATAATTACAGTATTTTTGGCAACATCAAACTTTAGGGATCTTTTCTGTAATTATGCCTTCATTCCCGCCTTCCTTAACGGCTAGTCAAAGTCCTGGGCCAAAATTCTCCAAGGGGCCAGTTCACATCTTTCCAGTCCAAAAAGAATCTGGGCCGTACACGTCACCCTTTCGCCATTTCAAAATCAAATCGTCCAAAACAAAACCCTCACCACCGCTGATCCTCCGCCGATCGATCGTCGATCATCCAGAAAAAGTCAATGGCTCAGATCAATCAACCACTCGTTTCTTCTTTCTTCATCCTATTCCTCCTCCTCACCACTACCACCGGCATCACAAGCGCAGCCGTATCGTCCTTTTTCCGGTCTTACTCCCAATACAAAACTGCCATCTCCCTCTCTCACTCTCTCTTGACACGCGTATCAAATCTCCGAGCCGCACGCGGCGATATTGCCGGTGCGAATCGCGCTAAGCTAATCGCTGATAAGCTGGAGAAAGGGTTTTGGGGATCGGCGTGGTCTGTAGGTTATGATTACGTGAAAAATTACTCGTGGAGAGATTTAAATTACGCAGAGCTTTACGGCGCGGTTTCAGAATTGAATGAATTAGCATCCGTTTTAACCGAGCTGACTCGGGCTGAATCGGACATGCAAAGAGCCTACTGGGTCACCGAAAATTATAATAATATCCTCAGGATCGCGAAGTCTGTATTAAAAAGATTTCTCAAAGTACTTAATGAATCGGTAATGAGTTGATTTAAGCTTAATTAATGAAATTAATTAATTTTTGAGGTTTTGTAGGGGTAATTAACTAATTAATTATGTGATGTGGATTGTGCAGGGAGCTTTGAAGGAAGTGGTGGAGACGGTGCAAAGAGAGGTGGTGGATGGTGAATTATTGAGGGATTGTGTTGCATTGGGTAGTGAGGATTTGAAAGGTTTGGTGCAACTTATTAAGGATTTAGCTTCTCAGTATTATTCTTCTTCTACTACTGCTACTGCTACTACTAATGATTATGATACTGATCTTTGATGGTGTTGAAATTTTTGCTTTATATTCCTACTCCAAACACTTACTTTGTAAGGTTCTGCAAATATTGAAACGATGTACAATTTAATTTGTATTCTGAATTGTGGGTCATTTGTTCTAGTTGCAGCTGCACTTGTACCTTGTACGCTTCCAATGGTGTATTTTTATAGAATTTTTTTAAGTGAAGACTTTTGCAGAGCTTATAATTTCTAATGACTTTCATAAAATTTACTCCCGATCGACGTTAACTTCTTCCACAGTGCCAACAATCTCATGTCTGAAAATATGCAAAAACCAATTAAAAGATACATGAAATTATAAGCTGAAAGATTAATGCAAATTGTAACTTGGAACTGTATACATGTGTGTATGTAAGCAAGTTTGCACCCTGGAAAAACAGGATGTAAGACAGAAAGCTTGATTAGTTATAGTTGGCAGCCTTTGTTTTCATTTGGTTTTTTTGGTCTTTTGGCTTTGATTTGCACATGTCTCTACTGAAAACAACTGTTGTCATTGTCTTGTGGGATTTCCTGGTGTTCTTCTGAAGAATTTTGAATGGTGTCAAGTAGAAGAAGCATTATTGGAAGTGCAACAGGAGGCTTCAAACAATACCAATTCAATATGTGAAGGAAACGTATTGAGAGGCTGATCAAGAATGATATTAAGTATGGATGTGTGATTGATATTGAGAACTCCCTGGAATGAAAGATCGGGGAACTGCTTGTGCTTCTGTATCGTGATTGATATTGAACGAGTGCTGCTGTTCCAATTTAATGTAGTTGAATTGTTATTGTTTCCATGGTACAGTGGATGAAAGCAAGTTGTTATCTAATACTTTTAAAATTATAAGAACGCACATCATTGAAACAAATATCTTTAAACATGTAGCTAAAATAAATATAATTTTTTTTATTTAAATCATCGGTATCAGCGCCTATCAGGAGTTCATTAGATTTTAAATATTATCTATAGAATAGCTTCGATGGACGGGTTTGAATCTAGCCGTTATGGGTTAAACATAAGAATTTTAATATCAAATGAAATTAAATGCAAAATATCTTTTGTTAGATAGAATTAACATTAAGTATGTGTTTGACATAAATAAATTTTAACAAAATTTTGTGGAAAATATTTAAAAATCTAAGTAAATGTGTTTATTTTAAATGAAAATTTTATAATATTCATTTCTAATTTCTAATTTTTTTTATTCTGTAGAATTGCTTATTATACAATCAAGAATGTGTTTGGATCGGAGTTAAAGAAATAGAATGTAATAATTACAAATGTAACTGTTAAGGGAGTAACAGTTACATGTGAAATGATTAAACTGTTAACCTTGCTTGGCAAAGTAAGAATAGCAATAAATTATAATGTGGTATTCTTTTAGGAAAAAAAAATCATATAGTTGACAAAATTTATTATGAAATATTTGAAAATAATAAAAATAAATAAACAATGATTTAAAATATTGAAAATTTATATAATTATTTAAATAATTTATTCACATGCATTTTAAAAAGTAATAAAAATATTATAATATTTTATTCTACTTATAAAAAATAAGAAATGTCTAAACAATAACAATTACCCTTGATTTAATGAAGGTAGAAGAATAGAAAATAAAGAGTGCTCTTTTAAAGAAGTTGAAGTGATCTGATGAAGGTAGAGAAATAAAAAATAAAGAGTAATATTTTAAAAGCGTGTATTTTTGTTGTTACATGCATTTAACCTACCATAAGCTAGATTAATAAAAATAGGCTTAATTATTAAAGAGATTTTTTTTAACTAAACTTTGGAATTTATTGAATAAGATCAGACTGAAGAACATCAATGATATAAGGAGGGGGACTACTCTCCCACACCGTCAGACCAATCACAAAAATAAATGTTGTAGCAAGGGAATGAGTAACCTGATTCGCTGATCTATACACATGACAAATAGAACTAATCTGCACTTCTTTTAACATCGTAGTACATTCTTCTATTAATTAACCAAAATAAGATAAATCCCTTAAGGGGTTGTTGATAGCTTGAACAACCTGGAGAGAATCTGATTCAAATAAGACTTTAGAAAATCCACTTGCCTTCACCCAGCTCAAGGCTTCTTTAACACTAAGCGCTTCTGCAATTAAAGGATCATTAATTCCTTCAGTTGTAGATTAGTGAGCAGCTACAAAATGACCTAGATTGTTCCTAATCACACAGCCAAAGCCTGCTGTCGTATTTGAAAATATAGAACAATCAATAATTAAGCATATCAACAAGGGGCGCACTCCATTTCCGCACTTGAACCTGAGTTCTAGCTTGGCTATGAGTTGTCAATGTTGATGCTAACTGCCACTGAGACAAAAATACTCGGGCCTGAGAAACTAAATGCTCTACTCTCTGGAACTTATGGTTCCAAACCATATTATTACGATTTTACCAAATCTTTTAGATCAGAATTGCTGCAAATTCCATTTGTTCTCTTGAAATAGACCTCAACACCAGCTTAAGCCATTCAATAAAACTCATATCAGACCTTCCAATCTGACCCAAACCACTCGCTACCCAACACTAACTTGTGAAAGAATAGGACATGAACATATGATTCACAGTTTCATTCATACACCTACACAATAAGCATTTATCCTCAACTTCAACTCGTTTTTGAACAAGTACAGCCGTAGTTGGAAGGCAATTTTGGCATGAATGCCAAATAAGATGTTTAACCTTTAGAGGTATATTGAGACCCCAAAGTTGCTTCCATACATAGTTATGTCGCACCACTATTGTTTGAGAGGATTTTATAAGACTTATGTACCCACTCTTGACTGTGTAGACACCTTTCTGGTTCCACTTCCACTGCCAAACATCTTGAGGGCGTCTAAATCTTAAAGGAATACGAAGAATGAGAGCTCTATCATGCTCAGAGAATAAATCCTAGAGCACATCCTTGTCCCATTATTGGCTATTAAGAGCCATAAGAGATTCAACTAACGCATCATCCAAACTTGGGCTAATAGGAGATGAAATATATGGATTATCCGAATCAGGGAGCCACAGATCTTTCCATATGAAGGTTTTGAGCCATATCTGATACGCATTCAAATACCATTTTGGTGCAACTCTCTTGCTGCACAGATGCTACACCATGAGTAACTCGGGTTAGACCCGATATTTGCATTAAGGAAATTTAAACACCGATAATACCTCGCTTTAATGACTCTAGCAAATATAGATTTTGGCTTCGTAATCAGTTTCCAGCCTTGCTTCCTCAGAAGAGCAATATTAAATTCATGTAACCTTCGAAACCTAAGCCTACCTTCATCCTTTCTATAGTAAAGCCTATTCCATCTCATCCAGTTAATTCCTTTAAACACCGATCGATTGTTGCCCTACCAAAATGAATTCATCATCCTCTTTAAAGCTGCACACAACTCAAGAGGAATAAGAAAGACACTCATGGTATAAGTAGGTAAAGCTTGAGCTACAGTCTTTACTAAAATTTCCTTACCAGCTCTAGAAAGTAGCTTTTGATTCTAGTTATTCAACCTCTTCCACACACTATCCTTAATAAATTTAAAAATTTCAGACTTATTGTGCCCAACCAAGGAAGGTAACCCAAGATAATTCCAATGATTCACCGTTCTATTCACACCCAACACATTACTAATTCGATCAACATCTTCCTCCCATGTATTAGAACTGAAAGAAATTGATGACTTTTGGAAATTAATAGCTTGGCCCGATGCTTTTTCAAATGCCAACAAAACCTCTTTAATAACTTTAACCTCCAAATCATTAGTCTTCAAGAACAAAAAATTGTCATCTGCGAAAGGAAAATGAGAAATAGATGGAGCAGATCTAGCTACCTTACACCCATGAATGGACCCGACAAAATTATGATAGTGAAGAACATTGGATAAACCTTCTACGCATAAAATAAAGAGGTATGGAGATAAGGGATCTCCCTGCCTCAAACCTCTCTCATGAACTATAGGACCCAATTAGTGATCTTCTACTTGAATAAAATAGGAGACTGATCTTACATACATTATAACTAAACTAATCCACTTCTTATGAAAACCCAATCTTCTCATCATTTCATCCAAGAAACACCATTCCAACCGATCATAAGCTTTGCTAATGTCCAGTTTCAAAGCAGCCATGCCAACTTTACCTTGAGACTTTCTTTTCAAAAAATGCCTAATTTCAAAAGCAATTAAAATGTTATCAATAATGGAGTGCCCTGGAATGAATGCGCTTTGATTCTTTAAAATTAGCTTAGGCAAAACTTGCTTTAATCTGTTAGCTAAAACCTTAAAGACCACTTTATACAGAACATTACAAAATGAAATGGGCTGCAAATCACCCATACACTCTAAACGAGAATTCTTTGGAGTAAGCACCATTGATGTAGAGTTAAGCTTTGGAGGAAGATAACCTTGGTTTAAATAAGATAAACAAGCAGCCGACACATCAAAACCCACCACGTCCCAAAATCGCTGATAGAACGTCGGATTCATCCCATCAATTCCAGTGGACTTGTCCGGATGCATGGAAAAAATAGCCCTTGTCATTTCATCTTGGTTAAATGGATGAATGAGAGCTTCATTATGAACATCGGACACTCTTCTTTGGACATGCTGAACAATCGGGTCTATAGTACAACCTGGAGAAGCAAAGAAATTTTTGAAATAAGAAATAATGACTGATTCTAGCCCATCATCCGCCAATTATTATTTCCATCTCACAACTGAGAAATCTTATTGATTCTTCTTCTTCTAGAAGCAGCAACATGAAAGTATTTCGAGTTTGAGTCTCGTTTCTTAAGCCAGAACTGTTTTGCCCTTTGCTTCTAAAAATCTTCTTGTTGAGCTCTCAACACATTCAATCTATTCTTAGCTTCCTCATACTTTCTTTGAGATTCAACATCCTTCTTACCCCGAGATGAATACATAATTTTCTTACAGCTCTCTATATCCTCTTTCGGGAACTCATTAAGTCTCTTACCCCATTTACTAAGATCTTCCCCATAAGTAGAAATCTTCTTGAAAATAGAATTACCAGCATTTTTTTCCCAACTTTGAGAAACAACACAACGACAGTCCACCTCCCGAAGCCATCCGTTTTCAAATCAGAAACACTGATTTTTATTACCCAATAAATGGTCAAAAATCTTTAAGAATGGCTCTGAATGATCAGAATTGCAAAGCAAGTGATTATAAACCAGGGCATTCTTAAAATATAATGACCATCTAGTAGAAACCAAAGCTCTATCTAGCTTTTCCTCCACCTACCAACTTGACCCTCGACCCCGCTCCCAGGTAAAGGGGTAACCACACATACCCAAATCAACTGGATTACAGTGAGTAACTGCTACTCAAAAACCTTTAAAAAGCCACTCTGGATGGCTAACATTCCCCTTCTTTTCTTTGCAATCCAACATATCGTTAAAATCGCCTATAATACACCAAGGCAGCTGGGATTTATGACATAGAGCACGCATAAGATCCCATGATTCCTTTCTTCATCTCCTGTCAGGTGCCCCATAAAAACTGATTAAGCACCATTCTCTCATATTCGATAACCGAACAACAACATTAATATGACTCTGTAAAAAATTGAGCAACTTTGTAGAGTCCTTGAACTTTCACAGCAACGCAAGCCCACCACCATGGCCCTCACCCTCCACCACAAATGAACCCTCAAAACCCAACTTTTGGCAAACAACATCCACACAAGATCCGCTACTCATAATCTCAATAAGGAAAATGAATTTGGGCTGTTTAGAAGACACTAAGTCTTTGAACTCCTGGACTGTTTGTGGGTTGCCTAGCCCATGACAGTTCCAGCTCAAAGTGCTCATTCTGATGGCAGACCTGCATAACTAGGCCTGTTTTTTCCAAGTTTTTTGGGTCTTCAGTTGTGCTATCAAATGGGCTTGGGTTTAATCCAAACCCATCAGTGGCTTCAAAAGATTCACTCTCCTCAACACGTCTCCTCTTTATTTCTGCAATGATCACGCCCTCTTGCCCAGGATTAGTTATTATTTGATTCTTTTCCTTTCCAGACAGTTGACTAGAACCATTTGCATTAACTAGCACCCCTTAATTCTCTTCAATCACTTAGGATCCTTCTCCATATTTGCCTTCAACTATTTCACACTTTCCATTCCTAAGATGCCCCTGATTGATACTTTCCTTATTAATAATCATGTCATCTTTCTCATCTTTGTTGACCTTTAAAACACTGTCGTCTACTGTCCACAACCATCTACATCCGATCACCCCTTTTGAATTCTTGGGTTACGCACGAAGGCTTGGTCCATAAGCTCTTTCATCTGTTGGACTCTTACAATCATAAATTTTTTCACAAAAATTTATCGGAATAGCCTAAGCACCCACAGTAGAAATAAAAGGTTAGCAAACGTTCATACTTAAAATGGATCCATGCCCATTCTCCTCTAAGCTTCTTTATCCGCATTCTCTACTTCAAAGGTGTTCTAATATCCATGGTAACTCGTGTTCGCATATAACTCCTCCATATACCATTGTAACTTTGAGGATCAGTTTCAAGATAAGTACCTATGTATTTACCAATTTATTGGGCAACTTTATTTGACATGAACCCCACTGGTAAATCATAAGCTTGAACCCAAAATTCAATATCATTTAGTTGGTTATTCTCCCTGCTCCAACCTCTTGGTAATCAGCAAATGATTATTAAACGTCCAGGGACCATTAGTAATAACTCTTTGTAAATCAAATTCATGAAAGAAACGGAACATAAATAAATTAGGGGCTAGCTCTTCCACATACACTCCTTTCACCAGTCTCCAAATTGTTGCCAGGGTTATTTGCATTGCCTGGAAATTTATGTCCCTATTTGTATAAAAGTGACCTACAAGACACCATCTCCACTTATCCTTAGCCACCGGGTCACTTTCATCCTCCATTATATAACCACCTTCCTCTTCTTCCACTATTAATACATTTTGCCATTGTTCCTCCAGCGATTGAGTATCGTTAAAAGAAGCCATAATTGAAGAACAAAGAAAAGAAACCAATCGAAAAAGACAAAACTTGTCAACAAACAAGACGAGAGAAACTTGTCAAAAGACAAGACAAGGGAAAAAATCAAGTCAGTATCTTTTATATTTTAATCATTAAGGAGGTTAAATATTAACCCTAGCTAGGCTTTTAAAGTTTACTAAACAAAGGTAAAGGGGATTAATGTAGAGTAACATTTAACCCCAACCAAACACACCCCAAATTTTAAAGAAATAAAGGGTTAGACTTCAGTGTCATTGTACATAAGTCCAATTATTTAGGCTAGGCTCAGACCTAACCAAACAGATGGAACAAATCCAGACTTTTGCATATTTTCACCATGAAAATTTGTCAATAACTTCCACAATTTTTTTAAAACTTTTATAGACTTTTATAGACATTGATCAATTTTTATTTTAAAGACAGTATCCCAACTATAAATAAGCAAATCGAATTTATTTTATTTTATTTTATTTTATCCTTGTGCTTGTAACTTTTATTAGTTTAGTTGTTTCAATTTCATATCTGAATCTGTTTGTTTGCTGTTAATTTTTTTTAATTGTTATTTTTGCGTCTTATTACATCTGATTGAACTTTTTAGCTAAATACAAAGGAATAAAATACAAAAAAGTGAAAATCATTCCCTATAAAAAACCAATAAATTAAACACCAAAAATTAAAAGCATTACATGCAATAAAATTTAATATAAACCCTGAAAACTATCAACACCTATAACATCAAACACAATTCAAAAAAATTGAAAGAAATGTCCAAAAATATTCAATCATTCATATTGCGCAATAAACATGAGATACTTTGTTAACCGTTGAACATGAATAAAAAAAAGTTATAGGTTGAATAATTACCAGATTTTTTAAGGTCCTTTATTTTCTTTTTTTTTTTTCCTCATAAAATTACACTAACAAAAAAGTATATTGAAATCTTGAAAAAGAAAATATTTTAAGTTTTATATTTATACCATCACATAAAAAGTCTGTAAATGTATATAAAAATTTAAAGTTTATAAAAACTTTTAAATATCACTTTACTTTTATAGACTCTATTAAAATTGTAATTGAATAACTTCTAACTTTAACAGACTTTTTTAAGTTTTTAGAAATTTTAATTAAATATCCTTCAATTTTTCTATAGTTCTTAAAAGTTCCAATTACATACCATATAACTTTTGAAATTAGTTAAAATATTTTAAAATCCTAAAATACACCCGTCTTAAATTGAGCAAGCTTGCTGTTCTTGGCAGTGTCTTTTACCTAGATAAATGGCTCACTGTGGTTAGGCTTGGGAAGAGTTGCAATTACATAACATATCCATTGCTTGTAATGTGGGGTGTGGTAGCGACCTTCTTTTGCTTTGTTCACGATATGGATATTGAATGAGGGAAAGGGCGGGGAGTGAAGCCTGTCCTCTCATAGGAGCCCCCAATACCTTTTGTGGGCTACGTGTAGTTAACACTTCAGGCCCATCTGCTTTGATGGCTACGTTATCTTGTTCTCGTCTCTCCTTAGTCCTATTACACAATTGAAGATTCTATGCCATAAATAGGTCATGTGGAAGTTCAACGAAAACAATAAAAGTTCATGTGGTGGGGTTGTGAAATGGAGACATAAATTAATTGTTGATTCAACTACCCTCTTTCAAATGGGTGACATATACTAATGCTTTGCTTCTCTGGTTTTTGCTTTCCAATGAAATTATCTTGTTCAAAGTAAAGAAAACAAACTACACTTTTTTCAATTATCTATCACTTGCTAATGTTCATATACTTTAGGTTGTTTCATTCAAATACTTATTTAAAAACAAAGTGTGTTTATGAATATTTATAAATTAATGTATAAAATTTGATTGTTAGATATTTAAACTGTTAAAAATATTTTTATTGATATATATATTATTTTAAATTAGTCCGATCATAATCAAATCATTTGAATTACAAAAAAATTTCATAATTGATTCAATTTTTAGTTTAATTTTAAAAATATTGATATATTTTTTTTCTTTCTATGGCTAATCAGAGAATGCCTTTTTAATATCTTGTTATCTTTTGTTATCCCATCGCCTCGAGAAGAAAAGGTCCCTTTCATTATCATTTTGGGAATTTGAAAGCTTTCTTCTAGTTCTTGGATAGACTTGGGTTGCTTACAAACTAGAAGAAGATTTTTTCCCCCTCAATTGGGAATGATTAAATCCATTGTAACCATAGCTTTAACGAGTATTCTTAAAAATATATCTGATGAATAACGTGATTGACTCTCAACATGTCAAAGATGGGTGAGATGGTTGATGACTCCTTCTATTTCAATTTATTGCTCAATGTCAACCCTCAACTTGATTATGAGTATGGATTTGGTCAATCGAAGTTTTTTTTTAATTGCAATTGAAAAAAAATTAAAATTAATGCATTTGATGCATACTACAATCTGGAAGTACACAGGAGACACTGAAGTATGGTGTTTTGCACTGTATTTACTATGCTTGATTAACTATAATCTGTTTCTAGCAACCACCAAACTTTGCGCCGGTGGCCTTGCCTCCTTTGAAGTAGGGTTGGAATATGTCTCCATCCAAAAAGATTTAAGTATATACAAAAATAATCAAGTCAGAGTTAATGGTTTATAGTACATTGAGAATAATCAGATGATATCAAGAAAATTCAAATGATATCTAGAATTATTAACAAGAACCTAAAGTATTCATATGTATATACTAACAGATTTCCAAATTTCAAATTGACTAGCTAACAGATTGATTATATGTAACAAATGATAAATTAGTTATCTAACAGATTAAGATATAATAAAATCATCAACTTAACAGATTATTACCTTATAATATTGACCTTCTTTTTTCTTTTTAATCTTTTATTGCTTGGTGCCTAAACCAAACCGTCAAGGCTGAGACTTCAGGACTTGAAGGTCCTAATTTAAGTCTTAGCACATCTAGGTTAAAATCCTTGATTATCACTGCAAATCAAAGGTCTAACACTATATATGATAATAACAATATTACAATAGTTAATATTGATATATATATATATGAGTAGGAATCCACTTACACACGTGTAAAACTAATATATTTTACACAAAATCTCAACTATTAATTATAATACATCCAATGGTTAAAAAATCTAGTTACTTTTATTAAATATTTCCTTACTAAAAACCTATATTTTTTCTTTCATTAATTAATTGTTTCCTATCTTAAACATTTTCTATAAAAATATGTAAAATGAAACATTATGATTGTCTATAAAACTTTTTTCGAGAAATTTTTTGAATATTACTTAAAGGTAGCCCACCTTTAAATCTATATATTTAAATGTATTTAAAACTTTAAAAAATTATAGTACATGAATAAATAAACCACAAAGTTCAAATATTTTTAACAATAATAAAATATAATTAATAAAGTGTTTTAATAGAAGTAGTTTAAAATGAAAAAAATTACAAAAAGATCATTTAATTTTATCTCATATATTATATCTATATTATTTATAAAACTAACAAAACATATAAAAAACAATAATATAGTAAAGGTTTTTACTTTTTGAACATCCAATTTTATTGTGGATACAAACAAAATTTGTATTTTGCATTTTTCTAATATATCAAGTACAATTTTTGCTTCACCCAAAGTGTTGCCTCATATGTATATATTTGGTATTGCAATCAAATCCTGAAAATGTAGCATAGCGGTTCAATAGTTAATTACCCTTGAGTTCTCTAATAACATTAATAACATGAATGATTTGGGTGATGCAAGTTTATTATTTTTCACAATTCCTTCACTATTAATTAGGAATCTCGGTATTATATTGTTGATATTGATATTATTGTTGTAATATTCTTCATATAGCAATGGAGTTTCAGTCCATTAAGAAAAAATTTCTGGAAAAAAGTTTTATAAACAATCATAATGTCTCAATTGTACATGTTTTTATAGAAAATGTTTAAGATGGGAAAAAACTAATTAATGAAAGAAAAAAGAAATAAGTATAAAAAAGTATCTTATGGTTTAACGTTTTTTCACTTCGAGTCATGTAGTTTTTTTTTTTATGACATTTCAGTATCCTATGATATCTGCCGTTAGTAAATTTTGGTCAAATTCACTTACATCGTTAACTATGTTGATGTGGACGTTGACTTGCTGACATGGATGTTGACTTGCTGACATAGATACTGATGTCAGCATGCGTAAACAAGTCAACCTCCACGTCAGCAAGTCAACATCCACAGGATACTGAAGTGTTACGAAAAAAAATTACAGGACTTAAAGTGAAAAAGCGTTAAACCACAAGTTTTTTTTTTATACTTATCCCTTTTTAGAAAATATATACTTATATATTATAAATTTAGTCAAATTATATATTTATATACACACTAAGAAAATTGTCACTTCTATTCTAAACTTTGACTAAATTATTTATTGAATTCTATTTCTTCTCCTAGT
>CATIWM010032382.1:0-24849 GCA_949671775.1 Mallotus repandus | reverse complement strand
TGTCATTAAAATTTAAAAATTTTTACTCATAAATTGAGTACAAGTCATGTCTAGACTCGGTACACAAGTCTAACTATATATACTAGCTTATACTCAAATTTAATCAATATGCATAATAAATGCAAATATACCTATAGTTAGAGTACGGGTGTTACACTTATTTAAACTAATTAATTCTTTACCACACAAATAATAAAAGACTAATTAATTTTATCCACACAAGGTGCTTATTTTCCTACCACATAAATAAAAGCTAGCCAAGCTAATTAATTTATATCCACACAAGGTGTTTTGTAACTAACCCACTTACTAAAACAATAATTTGCACATGATTGGTGTTGTATTCATCAACACTCCCCCTCAATACCAGCTCTAACTCTACTAATCATCCCGAGTTGATGACAAAAGTTTTCGAACTTGTTGGCACTTAGTCCTTTGGTAAGCAAATCTACAATTTGTTCATATGTCTTGACATATTTCATTTCAACTTCTTCTTGAAGGACCTTCTCTCTAATAAAGTGGTAGTGTACTTCCACGTGCTTAGTTCTTGCATGGAAGACCGGATTCTCTGCCAAATGAATTGCCAACTGATTGTCACAATACAACGAAACTGCATAATCTACTAGTTAATATAGATTATTCATTAATTGTATCAACCATGTACTCTCTTGAGCTGCCATTACTGCTGCTCAATACTCAGCTTCAGTGGTTGATAATGATACTGTAGGTTGTCTCTTGCTACAGCAAGAAATTATTCCAGAACCAAGCTTAAACACGTACCCAGTTATTGACCTCCTAGTGTCATGATCTCCTATATAGTCAGCATCACAGTAACCAACTAACCTGTAGTATTCACCTCTCTTGTACAAAAGACCATAGTCAATTGTACTCTTCATATATCTCAGTATTTGTCAAACTACTTCCAAATAAGGCTTCTTTGGATTTTACTTGAACCGACTCATCACACCAACTGCCTAAGAAATGTCAGGTCGAGACAAGGTTAAGGAGACTCGACTGCCCACCAATTGTCGATACATTATTGCATCTTCTAAATCTTTTCCTTCATGTGCACACTTTTTAGCATTTTGTTCCATCGGCATTGAAATTGGCTTGCATTCAAGCATTCCAAACCTTTTCAACAAATCTTTGGAATATTTTTGTTGACAAAGAAATATTTCTTCTTATGTCCGATCAACCTCTAAACCAAGGAAGTACTTGAGCTGTCCAAGTTCCTTCATTTGGAAACGAACTAATAAATTCTCCTTTGTCCGAAGAATTTTTGCCTCATCATCACCAGTTATGATTAAATCATCCACGTACACTAGCACGATAGCTAGCGTTCCTTCATTGGCCTTAACAAATAAG
The DNA here is from genome assembly GCA_949671775.1 of Mallotus repandus. Lineage (NCBI taxonomy): Eukaryota > Viridiplantae > Streptophyta > Magnoliopsida > Malpighiales > Euphorbiaceae > Mallotus > Mallotus repandus. Next base: position 23,484 of record CATIWM010032382.1, on the reverse strand, counting down.
TTGGAATCTGCAGGTGTTACTGAATAATCACTTTGTGTTAGAAATTCAGCAATCTTACCATACCACGCCCTAGGTGCTTGTTTCAATCCGTAGAGTGCTTTTCACAGTGTACATACATATTCAGGATGATCTTAGTTCTGAAAACCCATTGGTTAGATCATGTAGATCTCCCAATCCAGCTCTCCATGAAGAAAAGCATTCTTCATATCCATCTACCATAAGTTCCAGTTTTTGTTGGCTGCAAGTGCAAGTAGGACTCATATAGTTCTAAGTTTTGCCACTGGACTAAACGTTTCATTATAGTCTAGTCTGTATTATTGAGAGAAACCACAAGCTACCAATCATGCTTTATTCCTCTCTATTGAGCCATCTGGATGGCATTTTATCTTATAAACCCATTTGCAAGATATGGGGTTCACATCTCTTGACTTTGGCATGAGATCCCAAGTTTGATTTTGCTGAAGTGCGCCAATCTTTTCTTTCATAGCTGTCATCCATTTAGAGCTCTGTGATGCTTTTTTGAATGTCTCAGGCTCTTTTGCTTCTTTAACTATGGCTGCATTAGTATATTTGGGATTTGGCCTTCGTGTTCTTGCTGACCTTCGGAGTTGAGATTGTGGATTTGATTCTTTTGTTTCACTGGGCCCACCTTCTTCATTTGGTTGTTGATACACACTAGTTTGTCAAGGATTCAAAGTCACTCTTTATTCAACATCATCATTATTTGAATCTTCTTATTCATCTACACTTGATTGGATTTGAACAGTATGCTCCTCCATCTTTTATTGTAGCTTGTCTCCAAATTCTCTGAAGTCTGGCAACACCTCCTTCTCTGAGGACCACCAAGAAGATGATTCATAGGACACCAAATCTCGTGAAGTGTAGCATCTTTCACTCATTGGATCGCAACATTTCCACCCCTTTCTCTGATTGTTGTATCCCACAAAGATACATCTAATAGCTTTCTTGTCAAACTTTCTTCGTAAATGATCAGGAACAAATACATAACATACATAACTAAATACTCAAAAGTAACTGACTTTCGGTTTCATGTTCCATAGCTTTCCAAAAAGGTGAAACAAATTCTAACCTCAGTTGAGGAAGTCTGTTGATCACAAAGGTTGCAGTCCTCATTGCTTCAACCTAAAATCTTCCCGATACATTCTTAGTATGTAGCATACTTTAAAAAATTTCTACAAAATGTCAGTTCTTTCTCTCAGCTACACCATTTTGTTGTGGTGTGTTGGCACAAGTGTACTGATGACGTATTCTGCATTCTCTTAGGTATTGAGAGAACTCACTTCAGCTATATTCTCCCTCATTATCTGTGTACAAACAATGAATCTTCTTTCCCACTTCTCCTTCAGATAACTCTTTGAACTCTTTAAACTTTGAGAATGTGCCAGATTTTTCTTTCATAAAGAAAACCCACACATACCTTGAGAAGTCATCAATGAATGTCACATGTACCGCATACTACTAATTAACAGTTGGTTAGCTGGTCCAAACATATCAAAGTGTACTAACTCTAATGGTTCTTTTGCTTTAAACTTTGATTCCTCATATGGTAATTGGTGTGCTTTACCATATTGGCATCCCACACATACTGTGTCTGTTCATATGTCAAGTTGAGGAAGTCCCTTGAGCATTTACTTCTTCATAATCACACTTAGATTAGAATAGCTAGCATGACCTAACCGCATCTGCCATAGATCTGATGTCTTATTTTTCCTTGTCCTGTCTACGTATATAGATTCTGCTGAAATTACATAGACTGACTCTAATTGTCGCCCCTCCATTATTGGTGTTTTTGAGATTTTGAGGTCATGATACACTTTTACATCTTGGGGACCAAATAAGACATAGCTTCCTGATGTTGTCAATTGAGCCACAGATAGCAAATTTGTCTTCATTTCTAGGACATGGTAAACATCTTGAAGAAGCACCTGGTTAGAATTATACCGAGGTGTAACTATTGTCTTACCGATGTGAGCTGTTGATAGCCTTGTGTTATTAGTTGTCACCACTACACGACCTCTCTTATACTCAGACAGGTTTTGTAACTTCTTTTTATAACCTGTCATATGATTTGAGCAGCCTGAATCTGTGATCTAGTCATTCTCGTAGTCAATCTGTTATGGTGTTGTTACTATGAGAGCTAATTCTTCTTCCTCTATAGCGAATAATGCTTTGGCATCCCAACCATCTTCGCTATTCTCATGAGAACTAGAAGTAGCAGTATTACTTTCAATAGGCTTTTTCTTGGTCCAACAATCTTTCTCTATGTGGCCCTTCTTTCCTCAATTGTAACACTTGCCATCAAACTTTCTACTATTACTTCAATTCTCCAAAGCTCCCCCTAGACGAGAGCCTCCCTTTCCTTGATGAATTTTCACCTTGTCATCATCCTTTTTAGATCCACGACCCATGTACTACTTGAAAATGCCTATAGTTTTGCTGGTATAGAGCGCTTCCTCCTCACCCTTCAACGAGACTCCTCCTATTTCCTTAGTCATAGCTTCCTAACCTGCAGGTAAATTTTTAAACTCAACAAGTAATGGTTGTGTCAAACATCCCTGTACAACAATAACGAACCCTTAATATTCGGGTCTCAAACCATGGATAATTATTCTTTTTATCTTGGTTTCCCCAATAGCAGCATTGAATCTAATTCTAAAATTTCACAACATATCACCTTTACTTTGTGAAAATACTGGGTAATCATCATGTTGTATTATGCCATTGATAATAACTCATTCTCATAAAGTTGCATTCTTGTATCATTCTTCTTTGAAAAAAGTGTAATAAAAGTGTCCCATGCTTCCTTTGGTGTTTTGGTATCCCATATTTGCTCCAACATTTCTTCTTAAATTGTGGTCTTTAAAGCAAACATCGCTTTGCCTGCTTTAATCTTCCACTTTCGCAAGATGCCATTGGCATCTTCTGCCGTCGGTTGTGTAACTTCACCACCATTGACAATCTCCTAAAGGTCTTGACCTTGTAGGTAAGACTCCATACATGTTGCCCATGTGTTGTAGTTTTTGTTGTTGAGCTTTTTAATTCCTCCCACTACTTGAAGGTCACCCATCCAGTTGGCAGTACCTCAGTAATACCAAACAAATTTTATGAAAAAATTTGTAGAGTCACAGACTACTCACAACACACAGAAGCTCACTCGCTCACAATTTTTAGAAGCCCTTTATGATGTGGAAGATCAGTCAAAACTGCAATCACAGAGCATACTCAGAATTTCTAGAAATCCTATAACTTAAGCGGTCCCAAACGGTCCAGCTCTGATACCAAATGTTGAGAAAAATTTAGACTATTAAATTCTAAATTTTATATTTCAAAAAGAAATTCACTCAAAAATTGGAGAAAAAACAAAATAATTTATTAAACAAAAAAAAATACAAAAAGAGCTCTCAATTCTCACAAACACTCAACACTCACAAGACTACACTATATATAAGACTCTTGCTCTTATTTTCTTCTTCACTCACTTGATGATTTACAAGACTTAAAGGTTGGGTATTTATAGCAAGATATAAGAGATACACACCACACACTTATTTAAACTAATTAATTCCTTACCACACAAATAATAAAAGACTAATTAATTGTATCCACACAAGGTGCTTATTTTCCTACCACATAAATAAAAGCTAGCTAGGCTAATTAATTTATATCCATACAAGGTGTTTTGTAACTAACCTACTTACTAAAAAAATAATTTGCACATGGCTGGTGTTATATTCATCAACACAACATACCACTAGGCTAGTTCAGAACATTTTTTTTTAAATCTCTTCTTGTATGCTCACCACTATGTTAGAATACCCTTTCTATTTTCCACTTTTGCTTTGTCATATCCTTAAAATATTAATGTGATTTTGCCTAAATATATTTCCTCTAATGGTTTCTATCAGGATGTTAGAGTTGACGTGGGTTTATGCATGCGGGGTTTGATGTGCCATTATCTTCCCTGAAGACTTATATTCCAACTATATGGGATTAGTCATTAATGGGATCTAGTATTTGGGCAATTTTGGATGGTAATGTTGGCATTTGGAGGGAGGCTGAACTTGATTCATGGGATGATAAACTCAAAGTAGAGAAGGTTATTTTTCGTGATAATAGGAGCTCTGAAAATCTTGAGAGTGACTCAATGGCCTTGTCTGAGTATGCTGTAATGAGTGATGGAGAAGAAAGTGATTCAAGCTTAGAAGGATCTGATTCTAACGATTATGAAGATGAGGAGAGTGCACAAGGTTTAGGATTTCTTGAGAGCAGCAGTCTGCAGAGAGGCATACAAACAGAAACAACAATATTTGCAAAATAGGAGAATCACACCTGAGGAATAGCTTCTAAGATGATGGCAAACATGGGCTATCGTGATGGTATGGGTTTAGGTGCATCTAGGCAGGGAATGTTGAATTCCATTTCCGTGAAGGTTCTCCCTTTGAAGCAATTGCTTGATCATGCTTTACAAACTTAAAAAGAAGAAGAGACCAGAGAAAATCATGGGAAGAAATGAAGTAGAGGTGGGAGGAGAAAACGAGAGAAAAAGTTCGCTACATTGGCTAAAGCAACTGAAGAAGATGATGAAATGAGTCCAGATGTTTTTGGTCTCATCAATTTTCAACTTACAAGGCATAGTGAGGCTTTATATGATAAGTCTGCTAAGAAACAAAATGAAGACAATGGCTCAAGAGAGAAAAAAGTGGACAGACGGACACTCATAGCTTACGATGATGAGGTAAAGAAATTGAGACTGCGAGTAGAAAAACTTGAAGAAATGGCTAGTAGAAACAAAAAGGATAAGGTGGTATATGAAGCTGCAATGAGGAAGTTGAACGATACCAGCAAAGCTTTAGTAGAAGATGAGGCAGCTCAGGCTTTTGCATCAAATGCAGTTGTCAGCCAAGAAAAAGAGAAGAAATTGCTCAAGTTTCAGAGAAATTTTATAATGATTCTGACTTTGATAAGTTGGAAGGCCAAACCAGTAATATTAAACAATTTAAAGTTCACTCATGTACTATTAGATTTTAATTTTTATCACTTTAATTAAATACTTAATTCTTATTTGTTTGACCTTTCAACTCATTAAAGACCAGAAAATTTTGAGCTAATAATATTATAGGTTATGTATTGCATAATTATAGTGTATGGTTAATGGGTATTTTTGTCAGAGATCATTTCTAAATGAGGATAGAGTATAGACTAGAATTCAAAAAATATACCTTTTCATTGACCTCATTTTATATATGGATGTCTTTTTGAAATTCAAAAGTGAAAAAAAAAAAAATTCACCCTAATGTGGGTCGCCAAAAAGTAGCGATTTTCGCGACGAAAATAAGTTGCTTTTAATACTGTCGTTTAAAGTCACAGGCTCGTGGGTCCCGCTGTTCTGTCCAACTTCCTCGCCAAGTTCAAGTTCTACTTCTACTTGTAGTTGGTTCAGTTGTTCTTTCCTTTCTTTCAGTCTTCAGCTATAATTTGTTTCTTCTTCTTCACGCATTTAGCCTTCTAACAATAACAATTTCCACGCTCATCCTCATCCTTCATTAACACAATCTTCTTCGTTCTTTTGTTGTTGTTCTTCTCTCTGCGTCTCTGTTACGCTACGACAATGGGAGAATCCGCAAATCAAAACGGCAATGCTAAACCGGTTTCGATGACGACGATCGGTTCTTCAGTAATTCCGATAATTAACAAGCTCCAGGACATAATATCTCCAGTTAATAACGAATTAATGAAAATATCACTGCCGCAGGTGGTGGTGGTTGGCAGCCAAAGCAGCGGCAAGTCTAGCGTGCTAGAAGCACTTGTCGGCCGTGACTTTCTTCCTCGTGGCTGTGATATTTGTACTCGCAGACCGCTTGTTTTAATGCTTGAGAATCGTCCAAAACCATCCGATGAGAATGATGATAGCTCCACTGAGTTTGCCGAGTTTCGTCATTTGCCTGGAAAACGTTTCTACGATTTCTCTAAAATACGCCAAGAGATTCAGGTTATAGAAAAATCAATTAATCGATCTTTTTATCACTTGAAAATTGACTATACTATCTAATTTAATTTTGTGTTTCTGTGTCATTGTAGGCTGAGACTGAAAGAGAAGCAGGAAACAACAAAGGAGTTTCGGATAAACAAATTAGGTTAAAAATTTGTTCTCCAAATGTACTCAATATGACACTTGTGGATTTACCTGGAATTACTAAAGTTCCTGTAGGAGACCAACCCAGTGATATAGAAGCAAGAATTAGGAAGATGATTTCAGCTTATATTAGTCAAGAAAACTGTATTATATTAGCAGTTACTCCGGCTAATTCTGATTTAGCTACTTCTGATGCTCTTCAGATGGCTAGAGAAGCTGATCCTAGTGGTAAATGCAATGCGATTTTGCTTCGTAACAAATTGTTATATAATGTTAGTTTTTAGGTGCTCATATATATTTTTTCTGGCAGGTATTCGGACAATCGGTGTAATCACAAAGGTTTCATGTTGTTGTTGTTGTTGTGTAATAAGAATTTTTTTTAGCCCTATTCATGTATAACTTATTAAATTGTGCTTCTTTTGGTGCCTTTCCATTTTGTAGCTTGATATAATGGATAGAGGTACCGATGCATGTAACTTTCTGCTTGGAAGAGTTGTTCCACTACGTCTCGGTTATATTGGTGTTGTAAATCGCAGTCAAGAGGTCTGAATTGTTAAAAATCAGATTTTTATAATCTCTGTAGCTATTATGATCTATTTTCAATTTTTAATTTATTTTATCTTTATGCACAACTGACAAATTGGGAAGTAGGAAAAAGAGGTGGCCTTGTGGTCTCTCATTTTTACTGAGCGTAATAAATATATACTACTGGTTTAAGGAGGGAACATGGACTTAATTCTGTTTTCAATTTATTTTTATTTTCATGTTTGTTTGTAGGTAACAGAAATATTTGCAATTCTTGTAACTTTGTCTTTGATTAAAATAAAAGAACTAGAATAACATAAATTACTGAATACCAAAATGATTTTCCATTTTTTATCATTTTTCTTAGAACCATTTCTTTCTTATTTCCTTTTACTGATCACTGAATATTGAAATCATAGTTCTGTAGCTTGATTATTTACATCTTGATGCATTATAGGATATTAACTTTAACCGGAATATTCAAGATGCACTTGCACGTGAGCGGCGATTCTTCAGTGATCATCCTGTACTTTTCAGAGAATCTTTCATTCCATTGTTATGTATGATTGGTGTGATTTTGATAGTTTTAAATTTGATGGGTTGTGTTATAAGGTTTATAATGGCCTATCTGATCGATGTGGAATTCCCCTGTTAGCAAAGAAGTTGAATCAGGTTGGTTCTCATGCAACCTAAAATAAATATTCTTTGTTGCTTGAAATACCTAATATGAAGATGAAAATTTGTGTTTATTATTTCGTATGTCTTTGAAACTGGACGTTCATTATATAATTATTTGTTTTGCTGCCAATAGTCTTCCTTTTATCTTTTCTTTCACTTTCATCTCTAATGTTCGCTCCCTCCCCTCCTCTCAGTGTGCGTGCATGTGTCTATATCTGATGGGTGTACGTGGTGGTTGTTGACTTTTTATATCAGATCCTGGAGCAGCATATCAAAATGGTTCTTCCAAATCTGAAGGCTGAGCTGAATTCCCGAATGGTTGCTGTGTTGAAAGAGCTACACACATACGGTGAAGTCATAGAGTCAAAAGTATGCGAACTCACATGATTAGCTATAATGCATTCTGGATAGTCAGGCAAACTCATCTCTGTGCATTTCATTGGAATGCCATCAATTTATGTTTGAGCAAGAATCCGATTTGAATTAAAGCCGTTTGGTGTACTAAGGAAAAAGGGGAAGTTTTGAATTATTATTGTTGCAAATTGCAGAACGTGAGCAACTTTTGTGTGGCTTTCTTATGAAATCCGGAGGATATTGACTGAAAAACTGATTTTAGCATTTTACTCCTCAAACTAGTGGCTTGCATTTCTTGCTTGTGTAACTAAGATCTAATTGGATGTCACCTAAAGACACGGCTATGTCTTGCTCGCTGGATGTTGATACTTGCAGCTTGCTCTAGCTATGTCTATACGTTCGCTCATGTATGAATGTGTGTGGCCTTATATGAATGTACATGTCTATACCATTATGGATAATGTAGGAGAACTTTGTGAACTTGTAATGATGTTTTTTTCCTTATTTCTATTATCCAGGCAGACCAAGGAGTGATTCTACTGAATATTTTGAAAAGATACTGTGATGGTGAGATTTCATTTTGTAAATTCCTGGTTCTTGACTAACATGTATGGTGCATATTCTGTTTTATACCTGGGATTGGCAACATTCTGTTCTCTTTCATTTGATGTGTGAAGTTGGTATGGCATTCAATCTAATATCTGTTTCTCAATTCATTTTTAATTGTTTATTCAAGTTGACTACTTTTTTTTCTAATTTTTAACAGCTTTTACTGCCATGGTTGATGGAAAAGGTCAGGAGATGTCAACTAAAGAGCTTTCTGGAGGAGCCAGGATCAACTACATTTTTCAGTCTATTTTTGTAAAGAGCTTGGAGGTATGGAGTTTATTTACTACATTCTATTTTGAATTTGCTATCTTTGATTTGTTTAAACCTAAAGGAATTTTTATGCATATTTCCTATTGCTTTCTCTAATGCCATCATGTGAAGGGACATTATTATCTTATTGAAACTTCCATTTGCTGTTGATTGCTTGGGAGCTTATGCAGGAAGTGGACCCTTGTGAAGATTTAACTGATGATGATATTCGGACAGCAATTCAGAATTCTACTGGCCCTAGAAATGCTCTTTTTGTGCCGGAGGTCAGCATTGATGGTTGTATATGGTGATTTGTATGTTCTGCATCTTCCTGATAGTGGGCCTAATATCTTGGTTTGAAGAATGTGAAGTGATCATTTCTAAAACTGATGTTTCAGGTTCCGTTTGAAGTTCTGGTAAGAAGACAGATAGTGCAATTATTAGATCCGAGCCTCCAATGTTTAAGATTTGTTCATGATGAACTGATGAAGGTTTAGAAAGCCATCTCTTGCTGGTGCTTAGAAGCTTTAGCATGAATTTTTATTGTTATGATTTTGTAGTGTAGATGATTTTTAATCTTAATATGTTCACATAGATGAGCCATTCTTATCAAGCAACTGAGGAGGCGCATAGATATCCATTTCTGAGGAGGCGCATAGATGAAGTGATGGGGAGGTTTTTGGATAGTTGTGTAAAACCAGCAGAGAGTATGATAACAAATATTATTGAGATGGAGGTAATTTCTTCTTTGTCCTTTCCTCCACTTTTTTCTCTCATTTACTTCTTTCCCCTGAATGGAGCACATTAGCATACTGACCAAATTGGAAATTTCTTTATTCAGCTCCATCTCCTATTTCTTTATTACTGAAATCAAAATAAAATCTCTCTGTTTTCCCCTCTCTACTTACTGAGCATATGAAATTTTATTGGTAGTTGAAATTAAGAATTTAAGAAATATATAACACTTATGGGTTTGGGTGTGCAACTAAATTCACAGGTGGGCTCAGATATGAGGTTTTAGTTTGCAACTTTATCTGATAGATGATTTGGATCAACAATCTAGTAGGCTCAGCATTTTTCTTATTGTTTGTGAACTTTTATTTATTTGTATTTGTCATATTGAGATCAAAGGCTAATTTGCATTTCCTTCTCTTAGTTCAGATGGATTATATAAATTCTTCCCATCCAAATTTCATAGGTGGGAACAAAGCTGTTGAACTTGCCATGCAACAAGTGAAATCAACACAGGTATAAGCTGTGGGGCCGAATATTAATTAGGATCAATTTCATCCCTTTATTTTCAACTTATCTAGACTTCTCCTTTTGTTTCTATTCATATGGATTCCTGGTCTGGTGTTTGAGTTTAAATCCATGAATTCAGATGCAGAATCATCTATATTCAAAATTCACATGATCTCTAACAAAGACACATAAGTATAGGGTTCATCTATGATTCTCTTTTGGATGCCAGATCATCATGGACTACGGATGTTAATAAATTTGCATTGTTGGTTCTAATTTGGGCCAAAGTCAATACTTTTGAGTTTCTTGTTCATCATGATTCAGGATAATATTAATGTTGAAAGGGTATCAGCACCCGAGAAAGGACAAGGAGCTCGTGCTGTTCGTGCTAGGTCAATTGTCAGTGGTGCTACACGTAATCAGGTGATTGGTCCTTTTGGGATTAAAGCTTTTTCAAAAAATGATTGTCAGCAAGGAACTAAATTTATTGTGAATATCTTTCGAAGGGAGAAGAATAGTAAAAGTAGTGCTCTAATGGTAGATCAATCTATTGGTAGGTTATTGAACTTTCAACTGCTTCCTGTTTACTTTATGCTTGATATTTGGCAGGGAAGTCATCTCCAGTCAAGTAACGACAAAGCACTGTCTGGTAATTTTGTGTCAGGGACATGTGTTATCAACAGATTGCAAACCAATGATGATGGCCATGATCATCCAACAAATTGGCAAGGTTGTTTTGAGGTTTCCTGTTACACAACCTAATTTTAGCAGTTATTTATGTAGGTCGTAATTCATCCACAAGGAGCTGGGGTATTTCATCGCTATTTGGGAGCATGGTATCATCTGGAGTGAATTCATCCAGCAGAGCTCTTGATGAAACTTTCCATGATTCAGATCATTCATCATCCACAATCCAATTGAGAGAGGTGATAATATGCTATAGGAAGATCTTGGTCTTTATATCCACTTTGTGATCTGTCTTTTATTCAATATTTGAGGTTTACTCTTCTTGTTGGTGGTAAGCAGCCTCCATCCATCCTGAGGCCGGCAGAAATGACGGAGCAAGGAGCCGTGGAAATAATTGTAACCAAATTGCTTTTGCAGTCTTACTATGACATTGTTAGAAAGAACATTCAAGATCTAGTTCCAAAAGCCATAATGCACTTTTTGGTAATTTTATTATTTGCCCTTCTTTCTTATTGATACCTTTTGTATTCCATCTAAATGAAACAATATTTTACATGTTGTAGGTTAATCATACAAAAAGGGAACTTCATAACACCTTCATACGGAAACTATACAGGTGTTTGTATAATATTTTCAAGATAGTTCAATTTGTATCAGGGTAAATATTGTTGAAGCTCATAATTTACTACCATTAATCCACCAGGGAGAGCCTGTTTGAGGAGCTTTTGCAGGAGCATGAAGAGGTAGTCACAAAAAGAAAACATGCCCGAGAAGTTTTCCATGTGTTGCAACAAGCTGTACAGGTTAGTCAAAGTGTAACTACTTACTTTTTATGGACTGCTTCATCTGTAAGTAAGGAAGGAAGGAAGGAAGGATACATGTTTGTAGCCTGCCACCTCTCCACTTTACATTGGCTTTTCTCTCTGTTCCTCCTCCTTACCAGACGACCCGTGCCACGTCTTTTTTTCCTCTCTTCTCCTCTTTCCTTCGACTTACACTGGGAGTTGTGAATGGGAATTTTTAATAAATAATAATGCTTTTGGCAATTCCTTTAGTAAGGATGATGAGAAAAAGCAATTAGAATCAGCTTGCACTTGACTGGATATTCTCTTTGGTTAGGGGGTTAATTTCCAGCTTGGAAGGATACGATTGCTTAAATGCATGACTGCATTGCCTGCTTTCTTTTTTCTCTCTTTTTCTTTTTTTGGTCTTTAAACTTTTTTGGATTCTTCTCTTCAATGTTCGTGACTGAATGTTCCCATTCAACTGGTATTTAGGAGCCATAGCATCTGGCTTTTACGTATGTTCAACTGTTCTTTTGTTCTTATTTATTTCACTTTTTGGGCAAAGAACCTGAAGTATATCAATATTTTGCAGACACTGGATGAAGTTGAATCTGATGTATCATCTCGATGTTCGCATTCAAGTGCGGACACTGGCTCGACCACTAGATTGCCACCAGGATATTCATCGCATCCTCATTCAAGATCTGGCAAGAACAGGTCATCTCACATATTATCATCTGTAATCACCAAAGCCCCTAGATTATATTACTCAGATGACCAGTCATTGCCAGTGAACTGAAATGGATCATGAACTGTAGTTATCATGTCAGAGCTATGCCTTTAATGCGTTACTTTTGGGTTTTAGTTGTGATTATCTTAAAATGGGTTGCTCTTAGCCGGGTTACAACCAATCTAGCAGTTCTTTTTGATGTCGATATGTATGGGTGTAGCTAGTAGCATTTGTCTGTGTGTCATGCGCCGTGGATCTTGACTTCCTGGCCTTAGGGTAAATGACTTGTAAATTTTGCCTTGTCTATTGCTTTCAAATTTCTCAGCAAAATTCAATGCTGCTACAATATCATTTCCATGTCATCATCCTTATGATGGTCTAAGGACCAGCAATCTTCGTGGTTACATACTCCTGCAAATTTTAAAGTTATCACTGTCATCTGTGTGCTATTGTCTTTATGTTGTTTCAGGGGAAAATTTAGTCTTCATGATTATATATCCTGCAATACTAGGTGTTAAAAAAATTCAGACAAACGATCCATTGCTTTAACCGTGTAGATTCTGTTAAAAGTTTTATTATATTGGGACAGACCTTCAAATGATGAGTTTTTTTTTTTTGGTTGAAACATCAAGTTCTGTTTAAACTCAGTATATAATAATAACTATTGGCAAATTGCTGAGATCTTTGCTTATTAGCATTAGCAGGCAGGCCCTATTAATGCAATTGTATATATCACACAACTATTTGGAGCTTAAATAAAAAAGTGTGAACAGCAGTGTCTTTGTTAAACAAGTGTCTGGATTGCCTTTTACTTGGATCGGTACTTTATCTTCTCCAGAAGAGTATAGTCATGGTTCAAGATCATTTATACGCTCAATGCTCTACAGTGCCATATTCTCTGAAAAGTCTTCACTGAAAAAATGTTTAGATTTTTAGACAATTCGATACTACACCAAGTGTACAAGTAGCTTGAAAGCATTAATATGACACCTTATTTCTAATTATAGTCTCCTGTGCGTTCTTATGAAATTTGTTGTGTTCATTGCAATAACAGTTGAACACCCATAAACTCCTGCCAAGCACAACCCTACTGATACCAACAGAAATGACTTCCACTGCTTTCCAGATGCTAGAATAGCTAATGCAGCCAACACAAGAGCTGTAGCTGAAAGTGCATTTTTCCAAGCTTCAAAAGCTTTAACAACACTGCTGCATTGCTTGCAATGAATTACATGCCGGAAATACCTGTTTGCTAAATTTGGTGCATGCATTGCCCCGATCCCACCTTTTGCTGGTGAAGAAGCTGAAACTCCGGCAACAAGACCGGCTGGTGCATGTTCTACAACTGCAGGTACTTCAGGTAGAGAGATAGTGCTGTGCCCAAAATGATAAGGCATTCCATGTCCCACTTTATCCATCCATTTCCTGTATTCCGCTACCCATGTATCAGATGATTTTAAATTGAGATATAGATTCTTTGTGGGGACTTTTTCTTTCATTAAAACCTCATTTTGGGATGACAAGAATCCCATATCTTGCTCAAAGACCTTGCTTGCATTCTGATGAAAATACCACTGAGGTATCCATTTTGCAATGTGGGATCTTTTTGTTCCTCCAAACCTAACAATGAGCATGGATTTTCCTTGTCCAGTTGGCCTACAAAGGAAAAGTCCTGTGAAGTACTGCTTCACTCCATTTTCATCAATAATTTCTCGATTATTCTGAAGAACACATGGTGCTTCAAACTGCAAAAAGTTCAGTAAAGCGGGATCTTTATCCCTCCCCCACCATCCTGCAAACCCCCGATCAGTGCGTTCAGTGACCTTGAAACCCAGTGCTTGAGCATCTTCCCTTTTTGCTGTCCAGTCTGTCCTGTCATGTGAGATTGGAATATGTGCTGGATCCATCAGATTTTCAAGAAGTATAGAGTGATCATAAGGAAGCTCATGGACAGTTGAAGTATCTTGAAACCCTGGCCTGGCAAAGTTCTCAAACCAAGGCAGCTTATTAAGGTTTGGTGGAGTCTTTTGAGACATCCATACCCACACAACTCCTTGTGACTCTCTAACCTCGTATGTTTTCACACAAGCTGACTGAGGAATTTTTGCATTTGCAGGAAGCTGCAACGAAAGAATACATGGAAAATGAGGACTACAGTACAGAACTAAAAAATTTACAAGAATATTCAAAGAAAGGCATAGCGAAACAAGATATCTGACCTGAGGTATCTTCACACATTTACCTTCTCCTTCAAATTGCCATCCATGATACAGACATTCAAGTCTTCCATCTATCAGCTGACCTTCTGATAGTTTAGCTAACCTAAATTAACAAAACCCAAAGCTCAAGTTTCTTTACTTATTCAGCTCCAATTCCACAAACTATCTACTCATCATGGTCTATTGTTCCGCCAACAAGATTAAAACAGAGTGCACTAACATCTTCATTCAGGTTGCTCAAGGCAAAAATACAGCTAAAAAATGAAACAAAGAAGGTTTATGCTTTAACCATTTATCAATGACACAGGTACCCAATTATCACTGCATACCGAAGCTCTAAACTGTGGTTAAAACAGAGAAATTACTCCATGATCAGGTGATCACTACAGCTAGCAGTGTAGAGACAGAGCAACACTACAAAATAGCCAAATATCAACACTAAATGCCAAAGAGAACCTACACTACTCACTTGAGACAAAAAAAGATCTACTGTTTACCTGTGAGGGCATCTATCTTGATGGCATCGAAGTTCACCTTCTCCATCTCTATACAAAACAATCTGCTTGTCAAAAACAGTAAGCCCTAGAGGAGCATCATCAGGTACATCTTTCGTAAGGTAAAGTGGGTACCATTCTTCAGTCCAATCATAATCTGCCACCACTGTGTGTCCTCTCCGTTCTTCTTCACTAGACGGACCAACAAGCACCGCGTGGTCATCATCACCTACTACTCCTGAACTGCTCTCATTATGAGCAGTACTACTGCTGCTGCTGCTTTGCAGATCAGTGGCTGCATGGCACTTATTAATGTGTCGTAGTTTTAAGCTGTGCAGAATTGGATTAGGGAGGTGGGTTTTAATGGCTGGTGTTGCTAGTTTGGAATTAGAAGAAAGAGGATAGAAAGGAAGAGGTTTGGTAATGGAGGTGGTGTGAGAGAGAAATGGGTGAAAAGTTAACGCCATGGATGCTTCTTTACGGTGCAAGAAGAGCAGTGAATCCAGAAAAATGGGAAATTTTTGAAGAAGAAATGTTGAAGTTAAAAAAGCAGAAGCGTGTCAAAAGTTGAAGACCATTATTTGGAAATTGCTTGCACGGAATGTGCTGCATTTGTAGCCATACGATACTTTGGAAACATCCGACTCTACTAATTTTCTTGGTTGTCGCCGTAACCCAAATGTTCACCTCTACAGATGTTTGGTCCTAATTTACCCATCTTTCCTATTAGCGATGGACATTCATTCGTCACTACAATATGAACTAATACATTAGCGACATAGAGAAATTTTGCTGCCAAAACTGCCCCAATGGCGACATTAATTTACCAGGTTTTTGCGATGGCAATTATTTTATCTCTGTAGAAGGCGACGAGATAACCTCATGACAAAAGGAAATCTCGTCGTGAGAATTTTCAAAGGCGACATTAATCACCTGCCTTTAGCAATGAAGATTGTTTTATTACTGTTGCAGAGCTTAACGTTACTAAAACTGGACAACTAAAAATAGTTTGTTGTTAAAACTATTTCAGGGCGGCATAAATCATCTGGCTCTTGCGATGGTTATTATTTTATCGGTTTACAAAAGTTTGAATAACGGTTTAGCGACAAGCATTTTTATAGCCCAATTCATTTTTTAGTGACGATATAAATTTGTCGCTGAAAGTATGAAACCATGCTAATAAATATTACGAAATTTAGGATCTTTCCTAAAACATCCTAATGTTCATAAAATAATTCCTAATATATTTCTATGATGATTTAAAACAAAATATTTAGATTCTATGAAAAATAAATTTTTTATCAAACAATGAATTCTCAATATTTGTACTAAACTTAATGATTGTGATCGTGGGCTATTTACCATTTTAGGGTAAAAAAAAATTATTTTTCAATTTAGGATTGTTTTGAAAGTTGTTCTTATTTTGTGGTATTTTTTTATTAAAAAAATAAAAAACGCTATTGACAGTAGTGGAATTACAAAAAGACAAAATTAATTCGGGTCAAACCGCTACTCAAAGTAGCGGAACTGATTTAAATATTTTTCTCCCCCTGTTGATGAGACATTTGACTGTAGAAAGGATGCATTCCGCTACTGGTAGTAGTGGAATGGAACCCAGCACGCAGACCAATATTTTTTTTTCACCTTTTACCCTCTCATTTAATAATAATAACAACAATCACAACTTATATTGGATAATGAACAAACATATGACTAATCCAAATAATTTTAAACATAATAAATAATATTATTATTAATAATGATGCTTATTTATATTTTAATTAACTATTTTTAATAAATTTTTTATTTTTTTTTTATTTTTTATTTTAATATTATAATGATTATAACATTATTATTATATTTGCGTGTACATAAAAAAAATTGAGATGGCCCAGATGGCCCAAAAATTAATAATAATAATAATAATAATGTTATCATTATAATATTAAATAAAAAATAAAAACTAATAATAAAAAACTAATAATAATTTTGGCTATTAGGACCATTAGTCAATGAATTTTCGTGTATTGCAGTATTATGCAGTATTAGTAATGTGCTGCTACATTAGTTTTGATTGTTGCTCATGATGCAATTGTTATTAGCTTTGAATAGAGAAAGTAGCTAAGTAACATAAATTGCTAGAGTTTGTTATAGATATATGAGCTGGCAAATTGTCATTGGTTGTATAAAAACAGGTGAAGATTCTTTGTACAATCATCAAAGAAAATAACAACAATGTCCTTGTTTTTGCTCTGCAATTTTCCTCTCTCTTTGCTTACAACTTTCTTACTCTTTCTTTCTATTCAATCACTCTTCTTCTTCTTCTTTCTTTTCTTTATCTTCTATTCTTCTCTTATTCCTTTCTTGTTCCGCTGCTAATTTTCTTATTGAGCTCCATAACTGTGGGTCTTAACAATATGGTATCAGATTCTATCGATCCTGGGCAAACAATTACTAGTATGGTGAAAGCTAACAAACGAAATAAAAATACGACAGCTTTAGTTGATCTTGCTGATGGAGATAATTCAAATGCTATTACTAAAGAGGATCTAGCGATTCATCTTCAAGAACTGGAGCAACGAATTCTAGAAAAAATGGCTTTGCTTATTTCCAACAAAGGTCAAGAACTAGTTACTCAATCTAGCCTTGATTTCAATGGCAACTTAGATTCTTTTCCTACTTTTCTAGCTTTGAATAAATCTGAAGGTTTGCATAATAGATGTCATACTGGAGTTAATAGGGGCCATCTTGGTAATGGCATTTTGCCTACTCCATGAAATTTTGAAATAGAGGATTACAACAATAAGGATTCAAGAAATAGAATTAATTTTCATAATCTTAGGGTTGATATGCCAATCTTTGATGGAACTAATGTTAGAGGTTGGATCTGAAAATGTGAGAAATATTTTCAGATCTATAATGTGCCTGATAACCAAAAGATTGAGTTAGCAATTCTCTTTTTTACTGAAAAACCTGATTTGTGGTATCAAGGTTGGATTGTTAATAATGAAAATACTTCTTGGGATCGATTTATTGAAGATGTGTCTAGTCGTTATGGTGAAAAAAGTGTCTCTGCTGTGATTTAGGAATTTAATAAACTGCAATAAAGAGGATATGTTCTTCAATATCTAGAACACTTTGAAGAATTAAGGTCTTTAATGTTAAGAAGTATGCCTAGTGTAACTGAGGACTATTTCATTTCTAGTTATATTAGTGGTTTATATGAAAAATTGAAACCCACTGTTGAAATGATGAAACTTACATCTTTAACCCAAGCTTTTCATATTTCAATTCTTCAAGAACGATCTTTGGAAGCTACTTATTCCCAGACCAAATTTCTTCATAAAACCTCTTTTACTTCCTTTAACCGATAAGTTTACAAGAAACCTTCTTCTTTTTTTATCCAGAATTCTTCTACATGAAACCCATAATCTTCTCTTGATAAACCCAAACCTTCTACCCTGAACCAAAAAAAAATCCATCAAACCTAGTTATAAATGCAATGAACCATAGTTTCCTGGCCACCAATGTAAGTCTAAATAATTGTTAATATTGAATGCTGATGAATTAGATCCTCAATTGCAGCAAGAAAATTTTGTTGAATCCACCGACAATCACGAATATGTCACTGATGAAGAGTGTGATGTTTGAGTCTCCTTGCATGCTCTTAGGAGTCATAAGGCTTCAAATACAATTTCAATTGAAGTAATCGCAGGTCATAAGTCAATTCTAATTCTTATGGACAATGGTAGTACTCATAGCTTTATCCATGAGAATTTGGCTGTAGAGCTGCATTATAAAATGATTAAAGCAGTCCCCTTTTCAATTTCGACTGGTGGAGGGCATAAACTCATTACCAATCATAAGTATGTAGGTTTCCAATGGACCATGGACAATAAAGATTACACTTATAATCTTAGAGCATAGAATCTTGATGAGTATAGTATGGTTTGGTAGCTAACTGGATGAAAAATTTTAATCCAGTGTATCTCGATGTTGTGAAGAAACAAATTACTCTTCATGAAGATGGCAAACCTATTATCATTCAAGGAATTTTGAATGAAGGATCATTAAAGATGTTTTCAAGAAAAAGATTGAGTAGAGCTCTTACAAAGGGGATGGTAAATGTTGTTGCTCATTTGTTTTCACTACAAGCTGAACCTGTTCATCCTGACATGCCACCAGAATTATCAGAACTTCAATCTTCTTTCAAAGATATTTTTCAAGAACCTACGAAGTTGCCACCTCCTCGATTCTATGATCATAATATTCCTTTTAAACTAGGTTCACAACTTGTGAATTTAAGGCCTTATAAGTACTCTTTTTTGTAGAAAAATGAGATTAAAAAGCTGGTTCATGAGATGTTGCAAAGCTCTATAATTTAGCCCAATAATAGTACTTTTGCTTCTTCAGTATTACTTATCAAAAAGAAGGATGACACATGGAGATTTTGCATTGATTATCGACAGTTTAACAACATGACAATTAAAGATAAGTTTCCTACACCTGTCATTGATGAACTGCTGGATGAGTTACATGGTGCTGCCTATTTTTCTAAATTGGATTTAAGAGCAGGTTATCATCAAACTCATGTTAAGCCCGGTGACGCTCATAAAACTGCATTTAACACCCATAATGGTCATTATGAGTTTAAAATGATGCCTTTTAGCCTCACTAATATGCCTGCTACTTTTCAAGCTTTAATGAATTTAGTTTTTGCATCTTACTTAAGACACTTTGTTCTTGTATTTTTTGATGACATATTGGTTTATAGCGAGGATTGGCATTCTCATTTACAACATTTAACTCAAGTTTTTAAGTTACTTTGGAGTAATCAGTTATATGCAAAGAAAGCAAAATGTGTTTTTGGGCAAGTTGAATTACAGTATTTGGGGCATATCATATCTAAAGATAGGGTGTTGACTGATCCTAAGAAGGTAGAAGCCATGGTTCACTAGCCAAGACCCACTTCACTCAAAGCTCCGCGAGGCTTCTTGGGACTCACAAGTTATTATGCAAGTTCGTTAAGAATTATGGGTTGATTAGCTAACCGTTAACAGAATTGCTAAAAAAGGACAGCTTCAAATAGAGTATCCAAACAGATTAGGCCTTTCTAAGGAAACTAATGATTGCAGCTCCAGTTTTAGCTATGCCTGATTTTTCTAAAGAATTTATTCTCGAAATTGATGCTTCTGGTGTTGGCATAGGTGCCGTTCTTATGCAGGAAGGAATACCACTTGATTTTCTTAGCAAACCACTTAGCATTAAATACCAAGGTCTTTCAGTGTATGAGAAAGAAATGTTGGCCATTATTACTGCAATTGCCAAATGGAGACACTATCTTGAACATGCTCATTTTATAATCAAGACAGATCATGAGAGTATCAAGCATCTTCTTCAGCAATGGCTTCATAATTTCATTCAACAAAAAGGTATTACTAAGCTCTTGGGCTTAAATTACACTATTGCTTACAAGAAAGGTGTTGAGAAGAAAGTAGTTGATGCTTTATCTCGAATAAAATATAGTTCTTCTTCAGCTTCTTTATTTATGCTTACATCCATTGTGATTCCTACCTGGTTGGATGAAGTAATTGCTAGTTATCACAATGATCCTTTTGCAACAACTACTATTACAACTTTCACTATGTCTCGAACATCAACTTCTTCTTATATTTATCATTATGGTATTCTGAAATACAAAGAAAACATTTATATTGGCTCTAGCAACTCTCTTAGACAACAATTTATTCAAGTTTGTCATGATTCGTCCATTGGTGGCCATTCTGGCATTCAGGGAACTTATCAGCAAACCAAGAAGCTTTTTTATTGGCCTGACCTTAAAAAAGACATTATTAGTCATATTGCTGGTTGTGATATTTGTCAACGGTGTAAGAATGAGTCAGTGGCCTATCCTGGGTTACTAAAACCATTACCGGTTCCTTCTCAAGCTTGGACTAATATTTCCAGGGATTTTATAGAACAATTACCTAAGTCTGATGACAAGGATTGTATACTGGTGGTGATTGATCAGTTTACTAAATATGCACATTTTATTGCTCTTACTCATCCACTCAATGCAAAAAAGGTGGCAAAAGCATTTCTTAATCAAGTTTTCAAGCTCCATGGCTTACCTTCTATGATTGTGTCTGATAGGGATAAGATTTTTACAAGTTTATTTTGAAAAGATTTGTTCAAGCATCTTGGCATTGAGCTGCACTATAGCATAACATATCATCTTTAAATGGATGGCTAGACTGAGAGGCTTAACCGGTGTTTTGGAGAATTATCTCAGGTGCATGACCTATCATAAGCCTTATCAATGGTTTCAATGGCTGCCACTTTCTGAATGGTGGTACAATACATCTTTTCATTCTAGCTTACAGATGACTCATTTTCAAGCTCTATATAGGTATGTTCCACCGTTATTACCTGACTTCCATTTGCTCAATACTTTGGTGGCTTCAGTTCAGTCCGTCCTTCTTCAAAGCCAACACATGAATCAACTACTTAAGGAGCAACTGACAATGGCACAAAATTGAATGAAACAAAATGTTGATAAACATCAGACTGATAGGGTGTTAAATGTTGGTGATTAGGTCTATTTGAAACTCCAGCCTTACAAATAAAGCTCTCTAGCCTTGAGGAAGAATTTGAAGCTATCAGCTAAATACTATGGCCCTTTTCAAGTTTTGGAATGCATTGGTGCTTTTACATACAAATTGGATTTGCCCGCCAATTCTACTATTCACCCTGTCTTTCACATTTCTTTGTTAAGGAAGAAAGTTGGTTCTGCTTTTCCAATTTCTCCCCACCTTCCTCTAGTTGGGTCAAAAGGTCGATTTAAAGTTGAGCCTAAAGCAATTGTGGCTTCTAGAGTTATTCAACGTCATAGGCAACCTGTGCAACAAGTTCTCATTGAATGGGTTAACTTGGATTCCACGAATAATACATAGGAGGATATTTCAGTCATTCAACAACAATTTCCAGATTTTCACCTTAAGGACAAGGTGTCTTTCAACCATGAGGGTATTGTTAGGGGTAATAGTTAATGAGTTTTGGTGTATTGTCGTATTAGTAATGTGCTGCTATATTAGTTTTGATTGTTGCTCATGACGCAATTGTTATTAGCCTTGAATAGAGAAAGTAGCTAAGTAACGGAAATTATTAGAGTTTGTTATAGATATATGAACTGGTAAATTGTCATTGGTTGTATAAAAATAGGTGAAGATTCTTTGTACAATCATCGAAGAAAATAACAACAATTTTCTTATTTTTGCTCTGCAATTTTCCTCTCTCTTTGCTTACAACTTTCTTACTCTTTCTTTCTATTCAATCACTCTTCTTCTTTTTCTTTCTTTTCTTTATCTTATATTCTTCTCTTATTCCTTTCTTGTTCCGCTGCTAATTTTTTTGTTGAGCTCCATAACTGTGAGTCTTAACATTGGCCGTGCAAAATTGTTTTAGTTGGCCATGCAAAATTATTTTTGGTTGGCTATTCAAAATTGTTTTTGTTGACAAGCAAAATTTATTTTGGTTTGGCCATGCAAAATTGTTAATTTTTTGTTTTTTATTTTATTATTAATTTAATTTAATATATTATTATTATTATTATTATTATATTTGTGTGGACCAAAAAATTGAGATGGCCTAAAAAAATTTATATTTGTGTGGCCTTCGTTGGACACCAAAAAAAAATTGTCCTTCTCCATTTCACTAATTATGATATTATTTTTAATATTACTATAATTAATTAACCATAATCATTATATTATTAAAATAAAAATAAAAAAATTAAATATTAAAAATTAATCATAATTATTTATTTCTCGATTTAATAAAAAAATTAATTATTATGGTAAATTTTTGTATATATATATATATTTTTTGTAGTGAAAATATTTTTTTTATATAGTTACTGAAAAATGTATATATTATTTTTTTTAAATTAGTTAATTAGATAGTGAAAAAAATTATTTAGGTAAAAAAAAATGCTCAAATCAATGTCACATCAGGAGAGAGAAAAATGAGTCTGCGTGTTGGATCCCAATTTGCTACTGCCAGTAGCGGAATGGACAACAATTAAAAAAAATATACACCCATACCGCTATTGGCAGTAGCGGAACTGCCAGCAGTGGTATGGATGTTCTCTCTCCTTTGCAGTGCCCCATCTACCAAAAACACCACAAAATAAGAAAAATTTTCACATTTCACCACAAAAATAAAAATAATTTTCAAAATTACCATAAATTGGTAAATAATTTTTTTTTATCATAAAATAGTAAATAGCCCTGTGATTGTTATATAATGTGACCACTGGCCAATGGGATAAGAAGAGAGAAAATATTGTGCTATTTTACATGGGATTTGAGTAAGAAACATTTATTTGAAACATAGATGTACAAAATTTTTCAAATGAATCATATCCTTGTATACTCAAAATTACTGATTGGAATGACACTTCCACTTCACTGCAAGTTATTTTCTCCACATCTCTACAATGTCAAAGCCAAGGCTTAATACATAACTATCTTTGTTTGTATGTGTTTGTTCCAAATTCATTGTTACACTGTTTTGAAAGAGGAATTGAGGTTTTCTTCTTGTTCTCATAACAAGAAGGGTGCTACCTTTTACAGCTCCTTCATCTATTAACCAATGAACAAGATTGCCGAATTTCGCCTTCTTCTCCTGTCTTAACTCCAATGCTGGTCAGCTTCAAAAAAGACGGACTCCAACTATTAAAAAACCTGACTTCATCATT
>CATIWM010032339.1:0-15144 GCA_949671775.1 Mallotus repandus | reverse complement strand
GTATTTTAGTAATAAATAGTATGAAAATAATTTTTATGAATTCTTTCCTATTTTTAGTTAATTATTACTAATTTTTTGAAAAAATATATGAATAATAAGTTTAATTATTATTTTAAGCTTAATTGAGTTATTTGCTAATTTTATAATGTATTTAAGTAATTTAAATGATTAATTTTAATAAATTTTAATTTAATTGTAAGATTTGAATTGTATATGTTTATTAATGAAAATTTAAATATAAACTAGAATTCTACTATTTATTTGATAATAAATATATATTTTATATTTTATTGTGGAATAATTTAAATTGTGGTATTTAAATGAGATTTTATGATTTTTGAAAAATTATATTATTTTATTGATTATTGTGAATTTGGAACTCGGTCGGAATTATGTGTAGTTTGGGAGTCCGACCCGAGTGTGGTTCTGTGTAGTATATTCGAAGTGTATTTTCGTGTAAGGTCGACTCTACTTTTAGTAGAGGGTTGTTCATTTTACAGAGGAGACTCTACCAAATTTTTGGTAGATTTCTCATAAAATGTCACATCAGCCTGTGTCGCAATTCTAGTTTTAGATGAGTCGTATCTTAGATCGAGCCAATTCCTTCGTTTCATGATTTTATTAATTTTTGAGAAATTTCATGAATTCATTTATTTATTTTACGAGCATATTTTAAATAAATATTATTTATTTTAGAGAACTCCAGGGCTTGAGCTGTAGCACAAGGGCAACAGATAATGCGTTGCCGGACACGTTCAACCTATGAGTTAATTTTATAGAATGTGTGTTGCGTGATTTTAATATATTTTTTAGCAATAAAGAATAAAAACATGTTTAAAAAGATAAATTATTCGATAAGATTTATTATTGATTTAATTGCTTATTTATTCATTATTTAATGAATTATTTATTTATTTGATTTAAATATTTATAATCCAAATTTATTTGGAGATATTGGTAGAACGTAATACCTAGTGGGTATCACTAGGACCACGTGCGCACATGTAATATATTAGTATATGATATATATATGTGAATGATTAGAGCTCGGTTGATGCATTGCTCTCGAGACATCCAATATGGAATAAGTGAAATGACTGTGGCAGTAACTCGGTTGATGCTTTACTCTTGGGACGACAGTCACTTGGATTAAGAGAGCCGAAAGGCTATTAGAATAATGGTTTAGGGTTCTACCAGCTTTCCACCAAAATAAATATTTTAAATATTTTTATACGAGGATTTCATATTAAATTGATTTAAGAAGTTTTAAGAGACTTGATATAAATATTATCGAGAAAAGTAATGATTTTAATAATTATAATTATTTTATTCTATTTTTATTTTAAAAAAGGTTTTAATAAATGATTTTTTAAAACCATCATGCATTTTACAAAATTGATTCACTCAGTGAGGTCTGATTCCCCTCAACTTATTTTTCTTTAGGACCTTACAGTCAGTTTTCTAGTACTTCTACTTTGTGCCGAGTTCGTTCTTCATTGGCTGCATTATGTATGTTAATTTAAATTGTGTACTGTGTAACTAAAATTCTAGACACCACAGTAGTTAAATTTCAGATTTGTATTATTAGTATTCTGATTGTACTTGACTTTTAAATATTGTATTTGAATGATATTGTTATCTTGTTAAGTGTATTGTTTTAATTCCGCAAAAAAATTTTAAGACTTGCTATGGGATTCGGTTACCTTATGTATCCCCATTCCTTAGTGTCGGTCACGAACCTTTGGTTCAGGTCGTGACATAAGTAATATATTGTGTTTTCAATTTTTTTAATAAGTGATAAATATATATTTTCTAAAAAATAAGAATAATTTATATGTATTTTATTTTAAATATACAATTGATTTTATGTGTGTATATATATATATATATATATGTATGTATGTATGTATGTGTGGTGGTAGTAGTAATGGCATGAATAGGAATAATAATAATAATAGTAATAATTCTTTTTTTAGTGGTTTATATTGTGAAATGATCATATAATATTTTCTTATATAACAAATTATTTACAATGTGAAATGTTTATATGTTTTATACTTTTTTTTTTTGTGTAATGTTATCACAAAATTGTTTTAAGGAGAAATTAGATATAAGAAATTTTGTCAATAACAATAATATCGAAAAAAAACAATACATTAAAACTTTTCTAATGTTTGATAAATGTATATTTTTATGAATTTAGAATAATTTATATGTATTTTTTTCTCATAAGATGTACATATATATATATAATAGTTAGTAGAATTTTAGTTTTTCAATTAAATTGTTACAATTATTCAAATAATAATAATATCTTATTATATGAATTGGTGATTTATTTATATGTTGTTATTTACTTTAAAATTTTTTTACTTAGATATCCAAATAATTAAGGTTATATATATAATGTCAAAGTGTTTAATGTGGTATAGTGGATTTCCATATAATGACTATTGTTTCATATGCAATTCATATACATATGTATAATACGATTAACTTAGTATAATGTCTTGGTACAATAGTATAATACGGTTAATGTGAATTTTCTATTTAACAACGTTAATGTAATTTGAATTTTTTACTCTACATGTAGATTATTTGATGTTATTTGAATTTTCAACTATAAAATTGTCAAATTGTTATTTTATTGAAATGCTATCAAGTTAAACCGATTACTTTTTCAATTTTATTACAAAAACAATTAGAATTTGTGCTTTTAAAAATGTTGTAGTAATGGTTATTTCAATTTTTTGGAGCAATAACATTGTCAATATCTCTTGATTTATACGGTATCCTAGTCATATTAAGAGTAGTGATGACTTTTTATTGGAATTGATGTTTCTCTTTTATAAAAGGAGAACAGTTAATGAAAATTTGAAATTAAGAATATTTAATTGATTTTGAAAAATATGAGGACGAAGTATTAAATTGTCACGACCCGAACCGAAGATTCGTGACAGACACTAGAGAATGGGGATGCATAAAGTAACCGAATCCCGAAGCAAGCTTTAAAATTTTCTTTTCGTAGAAATAAACCAATACATTTAATGATAAATCATAATAAATGCACAACATTAAAATCATAAAACAATATTCTTTAAATACAATATCATTCAAATACAATATTTTAAAAGTCAGATACAATCAGAACACTGATAATACATATTTGCAAATTCAACTACTGCGGTGTCTAGAATTTAGTTACTCAGTACACAATTTAAATTAACATACACAATGCAGCCGACGAAGAACGAACTCGGCGCAAAGGAGGAATATTAGTAGACAGACTGTGAGGTCCTAAAAAAAAGTTGAGGGGAATCAGACCTCACTGAGTGAATCAATTTTATAAAATGCATGCTGATTTTAAAACCATTTGTTAAAACCCCTTTTAAAAATAAAATAGAATAAAATAATTACAATTATTAAAATCATTTACTTTTCTCAATAATATTTATATTGAGTCTCTTTAAAACTTCTTAAATCAATTTAATATGAAATTCTCATATAAAAATATTTAAAATATTTATTTTGATGGAAAACTGGTAGAACCCTAAACCATTATTCTAATAGCCTTTCGGCTCTCTTAATCCAAGTGACTGATGTCCCGAGAATAATGCATCAACCGAGTTACTGCCACAGTCATTTCACTTATTCTATATTGGATGTCCCGAGAGCAATGCATCAACCAAGCTCTAACCATTTACATATATATCATATACTAAAATATTATCTGTGCGCACATGGTCCTAGTGATACCCACTAGGTAGCACGTTCTACCATTATCTCCAAATCAATTTGAATTATAAATAATTAAATCGAATAAATAAATAAATCATTAAATAATGAACAATTAAATGATTGAATAAATAAATAAATCATAACGAATAATTTTTCTTTTAAACATGCTTTATTTTAATTGCTAGAAAATTACACTTAAACACACACAACACACATCTTATAAAATCAACTCATAGGTTGAGCGTACCGGGCGACGCGTTCTCTACTGCCCTTGTGCTACAGCTCGTGCCCCGGAGTTCTCTAAAATAAATAATATTTATTTAAAATATGCTTGTAAAATATAATAAATAAATTCATGAAAATTAAATAAATTGACGAAACTGACTCGATCTAAGACACGAGTAAGCTAAAACTAGATTTTTGACACAGGCTGATGTCACGCTTTACGAGAAATCTACCAAAAATTCAATAGAGTCTTCCTTGTAAAACAGACAATCCTCTACTAAAAGTAGAGTCGATCCTGCATGAAAATACACTTCGAATACACTTCACAAAACCATACTTGGATCGGACTACCAAACTACACATAATTCCGATCGAATTCCGAATTCACAATAATCAATAAAATAATATAATTTTCAATAAATTTACCAAAAATCATAAAATCTCATTTAAATACCATAATTTAATTTACTTCCATCATAAAAAAATAAAATATATTTATTTTCAAATAAATAGTAAAATTCTAGCTTATATTTAAATTTTCGTCAATAAACATATATAATTTAAATCTTACAATTAAATTAACATTAATCACAATTAACAATTTAAATTACTTAAATACATTATAAAGTTAGCAAATAACTCATTTAGGCTTAAAAATAATAAATAAACTTATAATTCACATATTTTTCCGAAATTACTAATAATTAACTAAAAATAAGAAATAATTCATAAAATTTATTTTTATACTATTTATTACTCAAATACTGTCTAAAACATATTAATTAACAATAATTTCAACTAAAATATAAAAATTACTAATTGATACTAATTGTTCCAAAAATTCATTTTTCATATAAACATTCAAAAAATTATAAAAAAAATTATATACATAATTTTAATAAGCTTTCTTCACGAAATTTACTCAAAATAATTAGTAGAATTTAGTAAAAATATAATCTCCCCAAGCTCGAAACAGTAACTCCGAGCTCAGAATAGTGAAATTTTGAAAATAATTTCAAAAAAATACATAAAAATTATCAATGGATAGCTCACAACCTTAACATCAAATAATCATAAAGCACCTATACCTATAAAATCATTTTCAAGCTTAAACTAACAAATTAACCCAAAAACCTATAATTGAAATATCCAAATTCAAGGTAGTTACCTAAGTTAATTTCTTAAATAAATTAAGGAATTGAGAAGTCCAGAGGAAGACGAAGAGATTGAGCCCAACTTCATAGGCTAGAGACGCCAGAATCGTCACCAACAAGGGAGAGGAGAACATGCCAACTTGCAACCGAGAGGGAGAAGGAGAAGAACGGCGGCACTGGCAGCTGGCTGGCTGGACGGTGAGCTCGAGGTGGTGGTACGGCGTGGTGGCGACGGTGGCAAGCCAATGGGCAGTGGTCTGGTCAGATTTGGCAGAGAAGGAAAGAAGAAAGAAGAAGAAGAAAAAAAAAAGGAATAGCCGAAAAAAAAATTTAGTTCTGCCTTTTTTTAATAATAATAATAATAATAATAATAAAATACTAATATCTCTCAACCAAATAAATATACACAATAAAATATAAAGTAATACTTAGTTAACAATGTATTAAAATAAAATTAACATATTTTTATAAAATAATAATTAAAATAATTCTCAACACCAAAATTCAAATTTAATTTTACTAAATAATAATCTCAATAATAATAAAATATTTATTAATACTATAAATCTCAAAAATATATTTTATAATTTTAAAAATAATTCAGATGTTTACAATTGTAGATACTCTTAATAACTCATAAATTATCATTACAACTATATAAAAAAAAAATTAAATGGGGAGGCAAATTAAGGGAGAATTCAGTTTCTCACAACTTCCCCAACAAAAGCATTAGATGTAGTGAAATTGATGCAACAAATTTAAGTAAGCATTTGAAGAAATAAATTAAATGCGGTAGCAATGTTTAGCTAAGGGTCTTTACCTGTGCCAACTAGAATAATAAATAGTAGCAACCTTCACTGGGTTGTTGGGGGCATGAAACCTCTTTAATGAAATAAATTAAATGTTGCTTACTGATATCTATACCGACATCTTCTTCCTCCATTCAAAGTATTAAATTCAATACCTTACTTTGCAATTTAGAGGCATTTTATAAATATCCAATAGTATATGTAATGCACTGCCCTACCTAACACTATGCTAAAAGCTACAATCTAATACATTTGGAATTAATTGCTATGCTATCTATATGCCACCCCACTCTCTGTACTACATGAATATTCATAATCCAGGAACTTCTTCTCTTTTTTTTTTTTCTTCTAAAAGAAGGACAATTGTAGTAAAAATTCCTTATATATTGGACCATAACTTGATCATTAGGAGCACAAGCAGATATGGCCATTGAATTCAATTCTCTTCTGCATTTACTTATGCTTTATTTGTGTAGAAAGTTTTAACTATATATATCAATGAAGTCAAACTCAATTTGTATGAAACCGATCCATTTGAGGTAAGGTTAAATTCTATGCACTTAGATGTACCATTTAATTTTTTATTTTATAAATATGAGATTTATTAACATTTTATGTCACGATCAAAACTCAGGAGTTATAACCGGCGTTAAGGAATGGAAATTTACACGAATCCGGAACCCGTAATAAGACTTAAACATAACTTACACACCAAATATAACCACAAAAATGCCTCAGAATTAAAACATTTAAACATAATAAAATTCTCCATAACTAATATCTCAATAAAATATTTACACAAACAGTTAAATACATACTACAGTCAGCATCGTCACAACATACTACAACAAGCACATAATACTACTGCAATGTCTAAGAAATACAAAGAATGTCATATTAAAAATTAACATAAGTCAGCCGGTGAAGAAAGAGTCGGGCAAAAAAAGTACTATGAAATGTCTGACGAGAAGGATCCTGAAAAAATAATTGAGGGAGGTCAGACCTCACTGAGTGAATTATTATTATATAAATGCATGCATCCTAAAGGTACATTCACTCAAGCATTTATAATAATTTTTATATATCTATTTTATACATGCATTTCACATAAAATACCCAAAACAATTTTTATACTAATACAGTAAATGAAAACAAGTGGAGGATCGGAACATAACCTTAAAAATGTCTGGAACCTCAACATTGAACCTCACTGGCCATCAAGCCCACTTAAATCCAATAATATTTCTCTTTTCCAAATTGACAGTGGACCGGCCCCAAGACCCTTTATATATAAAAATATAAAAAAATAGATTTCCAAATAAATAATAAAAATCCTTAATTACAAATAATAATTTGCTAATAAAATCTAATAATGGCATAAAATTTCCATTTACAATTAAATTAGCATAAATTGTAAATAATTATTAAAATAACTCAATTATATCATGAAAATAATAAAAGGCTCATTAAAGCTTGGAAAATAATAAATAAATTTATTATTCATTTATTTCTCCAAAAATACTACTAATTAACTAAAAATTGGAAATTAATTATAAAAATTATTTTTATACCCTTTTTTCAAAAATCAGTCTAAACAGAATAAATAACAATAAATTTAATTAAATTTAAATAATTTACTAATTCCTAATAATTTCTTAAAAATTCATATTTAAACATAAACTTTAAAAATTCATAACTTCAATTCTATACATAATTTCACAAAACTTCCTTCACAAAATTTAATCCACATAATATATAGAATTTATTAAAAATATAAAATTTTTCCGAGATTGGAACCGTAACATGAACAGTAACCGAAGCCCGAAAAATTTGAAAAATTCAGAAAAATAATTAAAAATCACATCTAGCAAGATATCAATCTCCAAAACAATTAATATCAAAGCAACTATAGCCAATAAAATCTAATTCAAGCTCAATTTAACAATTTAACTAAAAATACCCAAAATTAATTTTTGCAAATTGGAGTTGTTACTGGCTTCAATCGACGAAATTGGTTGAGGGCTTTAATAGCCCAGGAAGAGAGCTTTCAAAAGAGACCAACCTCACGCCCTGAGGTCACCAGATTCATCGCCAGCGAGCCTCTCTATCTCCGACGAGAGGAGAAAAATGCCGCAAAAGAAAAAAAAGACAGTTGACCGGTGGATGGAGGAGCTTCTGGTGACGTTTGGTTATTGTCGGTGGTGGCTGTCGGTGGCTGGAAGTAGGTGGGTGGTGGTGGTAGTGGGTGGCTTCGGTGAGGAAGAAAGAAAACTAGAAGAAGAAGAAGAAGAATAAGCCAAAAAACAAAAATCACGTTTTATGACTTTTTTTAAAATAATATTATAAATATTCTTTTCTTCCAAAATATCTCTCACCTTTAAATCTCAACCACAAATAACATATACTCACATAATGTTTTAAAACTCAATATTATTCCTTTCAAATATTGTTCATACTCATAAACACATTTAATAAAATTTATTAAATTAGATAAATAATAATTCCACAATTTACTTTAACATTAATTAATTAAAATAATAATTAAAACTTAATAATTTCCCTTTTATTTAATAAATAAAAATATTGATCATAACATTTTAATAATTATTTTAAATATTTTTAAAATGTTTTTAAGTTTGGGAATTATTTTATAATAAGTTCTACCATCTTTAAATTAAGTTGTTGAAGGAAGCATTAATTAATACACTGCCTGTTCATTAATAGTATTAATTACTAGCAAATCTTAGAATTGTTATGTCGTAAAAGTTTGGTTCCTAAACTTTCAATTTTTCTTGCTCTTTTGGTCCTTATATTTAAATTAGACTATCCTAAAATCATAAAATTAAATATAACTTTTTTTGTTTTTGTTGAAAAATGTGAATGAATCCAAAATTTAAAACGTTCAAAGAGTTTAAATAACCGACAACAACCTCAAAACTTATGGATTTCATTCCATTTATATGTCTACAAAGTGTAAATATAGACCAACAACCTCAAAACTTACGGAGTTTATATATAATATCATAGCAAAAGAAACTTCAACAGTGGAATAATTCTAACCCGAAATTTAAGAATCTAATGAGTTGAGCTAGTACAATTGTCTGAATAATAATGCATGACCAGTAAGTCTTCTTTCAAAAAATAAAAGAGTTGGGCTAGTAGGAGAGAAATTTAAGTTCATTATGATCTTTGACCATCAACATGTATTTTACAAGTGACAATTGATCCAAACTTAATGACACTTTAAAGAAAGTGTTAAAAATGTGAATGAATTCCACATATAAAATGTGTAAAGAGTTGAAATTACATATAAGTAGTACGAATTAGATTTTAGCATAAGTTAATTGATTTACCATAATTTGGATCTAACCCCTCTTAGCACAAATTAATTGATTTTGCATAATTTGTGTCTAACCCCATTATGATGCTGGCCTTAAAAAAGATGGACAAAAAATATATTTGATAAGTGGCAATTGATTCGTATCTAGTTATACTTAAATATATATTTTACAAGTGATAATTGATCTAAGTCTAGGTTGGTTTGACTATTGGTTCGGATCTAGTTCTACTTAAGGCAGTATTAGAGATGTGAATTAATCACAAGATTGGATTGTAACACAAAATCATTTTGATTTTATATTATATGAGTACTTATTTATATATTCACAAACCAATCATTGTGATCTTAGACTTGAAAGAGATCTATAAAATATATTTGACAAGTGACAATTAGTGGCAATTTTAGTTCAAATCTAGTTGTACTTAAGACAGTATTAAAGATGTGAATTAATCACAATATTGGATTTTAACACAAAATAATTGTAATTTTATATTATATGAATTCAAACTTATTTATATGCTCACAACCCATATTGGACTTCAAGGAGACGAACAAAAATATATGTGAAAAGTGACAATTAGTCTAAATATAGTTGTGCTTAAGGCAGAGTATTAGAGATGTGAATGAATCAAGAATAATAGTAGCTTCTCTATATTTGACAAGTGCCGCATCAGTTATTATATTAGTATTTTTATACTCATGGGAGAGAAAATATCAAGCCAAACTGAAATTCAAAACTAAAAGATATTAAAACCGTATCGAACTGAAGAATTTTAATTCCGAATCAAACCAAATTTTATAACTAATTTGGTATGGTATTAGATTTTTACAAAAAATCGAACTGAGAATATTACCGAACCATATCAAAATAAAAATTAAATATAGTACCGGATATTAATTTAATAAGTAATAGATAGATATTAATAAATAGTAGTAGGTAGTAACTTAATTATATACTTTTAATTATAATGTGAAGTAATATACATATGTATGATAATATATGATAAAAATTAATATGTTTTGTGATTAAAATATAATAAATAAATTGTTAACAAAATATTTTTATTAATTTTATTATCATTAATATTATTATCATTGTTACTACTAGTACTACTACTATTATTATTATTATTCAATTAACAAGTAAATATATGAAATGTCTATTATATTACAATTTGAACGTAAAATATTAAAATAAAAAAAATCACATTGCATAATTTCAAATAATTCAATTAACAAATAAGAATGTGAAATATCTATTACAACACACTTTAAACTTAAAATATGAGAAATAAGAAAATTATAATTATTATCAACAAGTATAAATGTGTAATGGCCATTATATTTCAATTTAAACTAAAAATATGCAAATAAGAAAATTAACATTTTATAATTTCAAATTTTATAATTTTTTATTAAAATATATTGTTATTTGATAACTTATTTAATTAAAATATATTGTTATTTGATAACTTATTTAATTAAAATATATTGTTATTTGATAACTTCTTCTTCTTCCTTCCTTTTCTTTTCTCTTCTGGCCAGCCACCGACTACCGCCACCAGCATAGTGCCTCACCGTCGACCACTCCACCTGGACATCATGCCTCCACCTGCAGCACCAGACAACAGCCTTCTTTCCTCTTCTTCTTCCCAGTTTCCTCTCTCTCTCACTGGAATTTCTTTTCCCCACCGACGACGTTTTCGGCCACCTCAGCCGGCGATCTTGGTCTCTTTTGGAAGCTCATCCTTCGGGCATCACAAATCTTCAAATAGTTTCAAATTTTGACTCCGGTAACTACTCCGTTTGTTAATAATTCAATTTTTAATATTTTGAGTTTTTGGTTATTTTGAGCTTGAATTTGATTTTATTTGATATAATTTCTTTGAGACTAATTGTTTTAGAGATTGTGAGCTATCTAAAGATGATTTTTATTTATTTTTCTAAAAATCTAATTTTTTCGGGTTTGGGTTACTGTTCACGATACTGTTCCGGACAGTCTCGGGTCAGAAAATTTTTATATTTTTAATAAATTCTTTGTTGTATTTTGAACAAGCTTTGTGAAGAAAGTTTATATGAAAAATGAATTTCTGGAAAAATTAGTATAAATGAGTAATTTTTATATTTTAGTTGAGATTATTGTTAATTATTCTGTTTTGGACAGTTTTTGAATGATGAATAGTATTAAAATAATTTTTATGAATTATTTACTATTTTTAGCTAATTATTAGTAAATTCCGGGAAATTATTGGAATTTAGTAAATTAATTGATTTTAATTGAAATTGTTGTTAATTATTTAGTTTTAGACTATTTTTTATTAATAAAGGTATGAAAAATTATTTTTATAGTTATTTTCAATTAATTGTTAATTAGTGTTAATTTTGGAAAAATATATATGAAAAATAAACTTTTTTGTTATTTTTAAGCTAAATGAGTATTTTATTTTGTTTATGATATTAATAAGTGATTTTAATAATTATTTATAATTTATGCTAATTTAATTGTAAAATGGTATTTTATTCCATTTATGAATTTTATTAGCAAAATATTATTAAAAAAATAGAATATTATCATTTATTTGGAAAATATATATTTTTAATATTTTTATGAAATATTTTGGTGATTTGAGAAATTATTATATTATTTTATTAATTGTGTATTGTGTTAGTTCTCTGTTGGGCAATGATTGTAGTTTGGGGGCCCAACCCGAGAAGTTGAATTGTGAATCTTTTAGAAGTGTGTTTGCGTGTAGGAACGACTCTACTTTTAGTAGAGAGATGTCCGTTTTACAAAGGAGACTCTACCGAATTTTTTGTAGATTTCTTGTAAAATGTGACATCGGATTGATATTAAGTTTTGAATCTTAATCGAGTCGGGTCTTAGATGGAGTCGTTCTTTAGAAATCTTTAAAGTATAAAATTAGGAATTTATTTCTAATTATTTATTTATTATTATTTTCTTTTAGCTGCACCGCGAGCTAGGCCTTCCGGACCGGGCCAGCCGAACCAGAGTAGAGGAGTGCACACCTGTGAGTTATTATTATATGTATGCATGACATGTAGAAATATATCATTAACATCCATGTTTTAAATAAATGTGAATTTTCATATGCTATATTACATTCATTTTAATTATTGTTATTATCGCATTATTATATATGCATGTTTTATATATATTAATGTCATAATTATTTGCATATTTTGGATGTCGTGCATATTTTATATAATTTCAATACTTTATTTAATATGAAATATTTATTTATTTCGAATAAAATATTTTTGGATGATAACAGTAGAACATACCACTTAGTGGATTACACTACGAATGTTGCGCAGTAGTACGTTAGATGCTAGAAAATGATTTATTGATTGATGATTAAATATTATATTGAGAATTTTGGTTGAGAAGTGTGATTGCTGTAGCTCGGTTGACCTAGTGTCTCGGGGCCAGTCATGCCGGCAGTAAGACTGCGAAAGCTCGGTTGACTTAGTGTCTCGGGGCTAGTCCACTGTCAATTTGAAAAAGAGAAATATGTTGGTATTCAAGTGAACCTGATGGCAAATAAGGATTATGTGATTTGAGGATGTGAAGTTTTTAAGGGTTCTGCTCCGATCCTCCAGTAAAATAAATCTTGAAAAATATTTTCAAGCATCTGTTTGGATTGTATGTATATTTATATAAATATAAATATACGAATATTATTATTGATGCTTGTGTGTACGTGCATTAGGTCACATGCATATATATAATAATAATTCACTTAGTGAGGTCTGACCCCCCTTAATTATTTTTTTCAAGATTCTTCTCGTCAGACCCCTACTAGTAGTAATCTTCGCCGGACTCTTTCTTCCCCGGCTAACTTATGTAAATTTTGAATTGTCACATTTCTGGTATTTTATTAGACGTTGCAGTAGTAGTACATATTGTTATAGTATGTGATGTTGTTTTAGACTGAGATTGTATATTTGAATATTTTATTATGATATGATATGGAGTTTTTTTTTAAATTATTAAAAGTTTTAATTATGTGGTATTTTTATATGTGTGTTGAATGTTTAATTTGTGTTTAAGGATTGCTACGGATTCCGGATTCGTGTTAATTCCCGTTCCCTAGTGCCGGTCGTGACTCCCGAGTTTGGGTCGTGACACATATTATACTAATAAAATTAATACTATATTACTTAATCTTAAATTAGTTTTAGATATTATTTACTTAATATTTTATTTATTACTTAGTTTAAATTATATTTGCTTAGTATGACTAATAATAACTTAAATCATAAGTACATAATTTTTATTTACTAAATATTTCATTAGTATTACATAATATTTTTGTATTAATTAAAAGTATACTTCATATTAATGCCAATTCACACAAAAATTATATAGTTTTATTATGAATATATAATTCTATTATATGTAGTATTTTATATTAATTAATATTAACTTAATTTGGTATTGTCTTTACTTAATATAAAAGTAATATTAATATTTAACAAATTAAATTATATTTAATGAGCTTGTTCACGAGCTTACTTAATAAGACTGTTTACGTGTCTGTTCATGAGCCTGTTCACGAGCTTAAACAAGCCAAGTTTGAAGCTGCTTGGGCTCAACTCATTTAACTTTAAAAAAAACCTCAAGCGAGCTTCTACTGAACCGAATGTCGAGCAACTCGGCTCGGTTACATCCTAATTACTTACTATAAATAATAATTAATAAGTGATCAATAATATTAATAATAATAATAATAATATTATTATTATTATTATTATTATTATTATTATTATTATTGTAAATTTTGAAATCATACAATGTTAATTTTCTTATTTTCATATTTTTATTTTAAATTGAAATATAATAGGCATTCCGCATTTTTACTTCATTATGATGATGATAATAAAATTAATAAAATTATTTTGTTAGTAATTTATTTATTATGTTTTAAACACAAAATATATTAATTTTTATTATATATAATTATCCATATGTTAATATATATTGCTTAATAATTTAATGAAAAATATATAATTAAGTTCACTACTATCTATTTATACTTGTATATTATTATTAATATTCGGTTCTTGGTTCGGTATGATTTTAGGTTCAATTTTTTGTAAATATCAATTATCGTACCAAACTAATTACAAAATTTGGTCCGATTTAGTTTGGGAATAAAATTATTCGTTTCAGTACAATTCTTTTATCTTTCGATTTGATTCGGTATTTTTTTTGTACCGTGCTCAGCCCTGAACTGAAGAGTGGAGAATGGGTAGTTAATCACATGCTAATGTCAATGGAACTTTGGAAGGTATTGATTCAATCTAAATGTTTTAAAGCACTTAAAAAAAATTAAAATATTTAATTTAAAATTTTTACATAATATATTTAATGAAAATATCAATTTTACTTTTTTATTAAAAATAATCTATATATAGTATAAAGGAGGACACCAAATTTCACTATTCCAACTACAGTGCAATTGAAACCATTCAGCACCTGTTTAGTTTTAGAAAACAATGTATGTTTTCCAGAAAACTTTTCCAAGAAAACTGAAAAACATAAATTGTTGTTTAGTTATAATATTTTCTAACTTTAGAAAATTAGAAAACTATTTTTAAAATTTTCCAAATTATAAAAGACTTTAGAAAACTAATAAAAGATGTTTTCTAAATTTTTCTTTTAATACCGACTACAACATTCTCAATCACCAGTACCACCACCACCTCCACCACCACTACCACCACCATCACCACCACCATCCCACCTCCACCATCACCACCACCCGCACCCCCACCTCTACCACCACCACCACCACCACCACCTCCACCTCCACCACCACCACCACCACCTCTACCTCCATCGCCACCAACCTCC
>CATIWM010032324.1:0-18289 GCA_949671775.1 Mallotus repandus | reverse complement strand
CCTAAGATTTAAAGAAAGAGCATCTCGAAGTAACTGTGAATTTTTACTGGAATAAAAATATGCTGTTTATATATTTAACCAATAATGATTAATATATTTTTGTTTATATTAATTTTTATATGATATATCTCTATATGTTTATTTATTTTTAATTCAAGTCTATTATTGCATTATTTAATATGCATAATTCAAGTCCTAAAGTGGTATACTAGAAAGATAATATTAGTATTAAGAGCGCAATTTTTAAAATATGAAAATATATTTACTTTATACTAAAAATATTTAATAAAATAAAAAAGTAGAGATAAATAAATAGATTTACAAATTTAGACAAAATAAAAAGGTTTAAAAGATTTAAAATTGTTCTATTCTGTTGAAGTCAAGGAAGGCCATGCCCATCTGAATCTACCACCTACCTCATCAACTACTCTTGGTCCCAACTCCTAAACCTCTCAACCCCACTAACAAATCTTGACTCCAAATTTTACCAAATTACAATAATATTTTCATTCATAAAAAATTAAAAATTTAATTTTTCATTAATTGTTTCTTAATATAATTTTTATATTAAAAATGTAAGATATTATACTTTAATACATCATTTTAATTAAAAATATTTAGTAAGATATGCTGTATTAGTTTATGAATTAATTATTTTAATTCAATTAAAAAAATTTAATTAATTTAATAATATTTAATTAATACTTAAAAATATTAATAACATTTTGAACACTCATATTGAAAATCGATTAAATTTTGATCAATCTAATTTAGTATGATTATAATTACAAGACAGGAAAAAATATTTTACGAATAAAATAATTAATTTATAATTTAAAGAGAAATAAAAAAAAAGAAATTCTATATAGCCAACGTATGACCTATCTAACAACTAAAACTAAAAAAAAAAAAAGAAATGCCACGTGACCATCTCCCTCCCCTTTCATGTGGTAGCTGTATAAATGCAATTTCCCTCCCTATATAAATTCCCTCACTTGTGATTGAATTCCACCATTGTTTCTCTTCCTCGTCGTTGATCATCGGCGATTTTCACGAGGCCACTCACTCCAAATTCCTCGCTTCTGCTTCTGGTTAGATTCCAATTCCGCCAAAACCAAATCACTATTATCATTTAAAATCCTTTAAGACTCTGTTTGTCTTGTTGACTAATTGTAGATCTGCTCCTTCGATTCCAATTCCTGTCGTTTGTTTAGATTCTTAGATGTGTTTTCACGGAATGCTGTTTTTCGATGATGCTCTGTTTTTTTCTTTACTTAGAACATCAGTTTCTTACTTATAGCAATTCAATTTCAAGAATTCTCGTTGCTTTGATGTTGAAGATAGATTGATTTTAGCTACATTACATTACCTTCTTTGAGTATTGATTTGATTTGGTTTCGGTTACCGTTCTCCATTTCATTAAGATTCGGTACGCATTAGCTTGGAGTTAGGTGCTGTTTGGTTTTGGTGGTTGTGATGTGATTTGTTTGTTTGGTGTGTTTGTTAGCTAAGTAGATCTTGTTTTGGTGGGAAATCATTTGGTGAACTAAAAGATAAACCATGTTTTAGGAAGGAAGAACCAAACAAGCAATTTGTTTTCTTTTTGTTTGTTTTCTGATATCCGAAGGCATTTTGTGGGTTTTGATTTGTTTGTGTTTTAACAGGTCTCGCCATGGCTACTGGACAACTATTCTCTCGTACTACTCAAGCTTTATTCTATAACTATAAGCAGCTTCCTATCCAACGCATGCTTGATTTTGACTTCCTTTGTGGTATCTGCTACTTTCTCTTGCT
Source organism: Mallotus repandus (assembly GCA_949671775.1). Classification (NCBI taxonomy): domain Eukaryota; kingdom Viridiplantae; phylum Streptophyta; class Magnoliopsida; order Malpighiales; family Euphorbiaceae; genus Mallotus; species Mallotus repandus. The sequence goes on along the minus strand of CATIWM010032324.1, from coordinate 16,495 downwards.
TTGCTGCAACGGGATCTCTGTGTTTCTAGAAGTTCTTATGTAATATTTTTTTTGTCTTTTCTTGTATTTTATAGGAAGAGAAACACCATCAGTGGCTGGAATTGTTAACCCTGGTTCAGAGGGATTCCAGAAACTCTTTTTCGGCCAAGAGGAAATCGCAATCCCTGTACATTCAGCGTAAGCTATGATTCTTTTGTTTCCTTTCTCCTTTGTCACTTTTATTGTTTTTTTTTTTTTCCAATCTTTGCAAACTAGATCAAATCTGAGAAGATTGATTATGTTGTGAAGATAGATCATTTGCTTTGCCTCAGCGGAGTTGAGTAGCATATGATCTGATTGCCTTCAAGATTGATATTCGTGGAGTTGAGTAGCATATGATCTGACTGCCTTCAAGATTGATATTCATTTTTTTTTTGTATTCTTTTACTCATATTGATGATTTCATAGATGCATGCAATATATAATTCGTGAAATATGAATTGGGCTCTGCTTGAATCGTTTCATCAGATAGATATTGCAATAGTCGAGTGACCTTGATCTACTGTCTGATCAAGCTGTAAACTAACAATTTCAGTGCCACCCATTCAGGAGATAATATTAAACATCTGCCATGTACAACCTTTTCATACCTAAGCAGTTGTCTGTTGGATATTAGATACAGAACAACAACCAACTTTTTGGGATTTACACATGCAATGTTTGATTTTCAAGAAAACAAATGAAAGGTTTCTTGAATTTTTCTGATGTTTAAATTTACAATGCTAATTTCGGTGTTATTTGCAGTATTGAGGCTGCTTGTGCTGCACATCCAACTGCTGATGTATTTATAAACTTTGCATCATTTAGAAGGTTCGTATTCAATTACTCTTTAATATCCTACCTTGAATGACATCTTTCTATGGATCCAATAGTCATTATGCATTAATATTTGCAGTGCGGCTGCATCATCCATGGCAGCCCTGAAACAACCAACAATTCGAGTTGTGGCTATAATTGCTGAGGGAGTTCCTGAGTCAGACACCAAACAGTTGATTGCATATGCACGGGCTAACAATAAGGTGAGATTATAATGCAAAATCATTTGAATCCAGTTGAACTAGGTGAATCATATGATTAAACAGTGCATTTGTGTTCAAAATTCTATCATTGTAATGCATACACATTTTCCTTGAGGATTCAAGCTGATCTTGTTTAACTGCTTGTCTTAATTTTGTGGTGATGATGTTGCAGGTTGTGATTGGCCCAGCTACGGTTGGAGGCATTCAAGCTGGAGCTTTTAAAATAGGTGACACTGCTGGAACAATTGATAACATAATCGCTTGCAAGCTGTACAGGCCTGGATCTGTTGGATTTGTCTCAAAATCTGTAAGTGTTGATTCCATTGCTGCTATTTCTCATTGAACTGCATACTTTTGAACCTTATTGCATTTTCCATATTACAAGAAAACCTTCTAATTTTGCTTTTATTGCAATATGTTTATATTGTTGTTGCATAAATGTGGCATGTAACTCATTGTCCAACTAAGTTAAGCATCAGTACATCACTAAGCAAATAACCTAAACTCAGCTTGGAACAGCTGTATCTTTGTGAGATTATTGGTATATAGGGCTATAATGATTGTTTTTCCATGGACTTGTCCATGTGTTGGTGTCCCGCCCTGTCAATTCCTTTTGACAAGCCCGTGATTTATGTTGATCGTTTGAGAATGACGTGTCATTTATGATTGTAGGGTGGCATGTCAAACGAGCTATACAATACGATTGCCCGTGTAACAGATGGCATTTATGAAGGTACTCATTCATACTAACTACTTTCTTTAGGCAAGTTTAATGCATGCAGATATGAGTTCAACTCAAACTTGGGCATTCATTTTGCAAATTGTTTTAGGTATTGCAATTGGAGGAGATGTATTTCCAGGCTCCACTCTTTCTGATCATGTTTTGCGATTTAACAACATTCCACAGGTATTTCATTGGCCCCATTCATGAATTTTAACAAGAGCCACACTATTTACTCACTTTCTAGCAAAAAAGGATTGCGAGATGCTGGTTGCATTTCATACAATCATCTTCTTAAACCTAATTTTCTCATTACCTCAGGTTAAGATGATGGTCGTACTTGGGGAACTTGGCGGACGAGATGAGTATTCCCTTGTTGAAGCCCTCAAACAGGGAAAAGTGAATAAACCAGTAGTTGCTTGGGTCAGTGGAACTTGTGCTCGACTTTTCAAATCAGAAGTACAATTTGGTCATGCTGTAAGTTATTACCTCAAATGTCTTGCACCCATCTGTTGCAGTGTTACCAAATCAGCAGCTGCTGTTGCTGTATAAAAGTGGAATGCTTTTAATTTTCTTTGACGCATTTCAGGGTGCTAAGAGCGGAGGTGAGATGGAGTCTGCTCAAGCAAAAAATCAAGCACTAAGAGATGCTGGGGCTGTTGTTCCGACTTCATATGAAGCTTTTGAGACTGTAATTAAGGAAACATTTCAGAAGCTGGTTAGTTAACTTCTCTAAAACTAAAATTTTGTTCTGCTTTTCTTTTTAAAAACTTGAATGTGGCGCTTGGCTTGAGTTTCCTAAGCATCCATGACTGGTTATATTGATCCTTTACTTTTATCACAGGTCGAAGAGGGTAAAATTGCACCTGTAAAGGAGGTTAAACCTCCACAAATCCCTGAAGATCTTAACAATGCAATTAAGAGTGGCAAAGTTCGGGCTCCAACTCATATAATCTCTACGATCTCTGATGACAGGGGTACTTTTACTATATCTTCAATTAACGTTAACATTATGTTTGGTATAAATTTAAAATTCCAGTTAGTTTTTAATTTTGGTCAAAAATTTAGTTTTTAATTTTGGTCAAAGATACCCTTTAGATGGAAATATATCTTTGAAAATAAAAATAATGAGAGGTATTTTAGTCATTTTAGAAATATAAACTTAAAAGTTGTGGAATTCATTTGGAAATTCTAACAAATTTTGTTAGAATTTGATCTAAGTTATAATCAATTCCACAAATTTAAAAATTTGAAATTGTAAATGAATTCTACAATTTGTTCATTTAAACTAAACATATATCATTTGGAATTGCAAATGAATTCCACAAAATTTTCTGGAATTCATTTATACCAAACACACTTTAAGAAACTTTCTGTCATAAATGAGTGGTACAAGTAACTCATCTTTTGATCCATTTTGCAGGTGAGGAGCCATGCTATGCTGGTGTGCCCATGTCTTCCATTGTTGAACAAGGCTATGGTGTTGGTGATGTCATCTCACTTTTATGGTTCAAACGCAGCCTTCCACGTTACTGCACCCATTTTATTGAGGCAGGTTTCTTAGAACTTTATTGGTGTATTGCTATTTGCTTAACATTTATGGTGAATATTTCTATGTTTTTCTCTTTTCCCCTTCTTTAATTATGATTAGACTATGTCATATAGTTAATTCTTAACTGATTCATAATGTTAAACAGATATGCATTATGCTATGTGCTGACCATGGTCCCTGTGTATCCGGAGCTCATAACACTATAGTAACAGCAAGGGCTGGAAAGGATCTAGTTTCCAGTCTTGTCTCAGGTAAAAAGATCATTTGATGTTTTTCTTATTTTGTTGGTCTGTTCTCTCCAAAACACTTATAGATGAAGTGAATTTGTGAGAGCTAATTATGGAAAAAATATTGAATCATGGTACTGTGAAACAGGTTTGCTCACAATTGGTCCCCGATTTGGTGGTGCGATTGATGATGCAGCTCGATATTTTAAGGATGCTTATGACAGGGTGAGCACTAATCAATTTACTTGATTTCAGTCATGCCAAGCTATTTCTCATCTGAACATTCTCGTGGTTGGCGCAACTGAGATTTATTTCTTTTTTCTCTTTTGTCAGGCCCTAACACCGTATGAATTTGTTGAAAGCATGAAAAAGAAGGGTATCCGTGTTCCTGGAATTGGGCACAGGTATGAAGAGCCTTGGCCTGTGCGTATGTTTTTTGGAACTATGCAACAATTAAAACCATGGAATTCATACTTTTAATTTTTCAATTGACTGCACTTTCAAATCTGAATCGTGGGAATTTTTATTTACTTCTTGTGGAAAGGATCAAGAGAGGTGACAACAGAGATAAAAGAGTAGAGCTCTTGCAGCAGTTTGCTCGCACACATTTTCCTTCTGTGAAGTACATGGAGTATGCTGTCCAAGTTGAGACCTACACTCTAACAAAGGCCAATAACTTGGTCCTCAACGTTGATGGTGCAATAGGGTCCCTTTTCTTGGATCTTCTTGCAGGCAGCGGAATGTTTACCAAACAGGAGATTGATGAGATTATTGAGATTGGGTATCTGAATGGGCTCTTTGTTCTGGCACGTTCCATTGGTCTCATTGGGTGAGTTGGATTTCACTTCAAGATTTTCTTATCCCATCCGTTTGGGTTGCTTTTTAGGTTACAATCAGGCCCTTGATACTGACATATTAACAGTACCCTGATTGGCCTTTTAAATCACTACAATTTTAAGATTGGGTTATTTATGGGTCCCATGGGTGTTCTGTTTCTTACAGAAATGTAGAGTTTTATGTATTCTTGGGAATGTAGTTGGTTGGGACATGAGTAAGATGATAAATATCCACTTCAAATACACACATCTACATGGAAATATATGTTTTCATATGACTAATATTTCTCACTGTCAAATTCAGGCACACCTTTGACCAGAAGAGATTGAAACAGCCACTATACCGCCACCCATGGGAGGATGTTCTCTATACCAAGTGAGAAAATTGCAGATAGCAGGTGCAATACTTTCCGGCTTTCAACTTTCTACAAGCATTTCATTTTCTAAGTCTCTCGAGTTTGCAATTTGCACCAGTTATTAGATTAGTGTTGTACTGCTGGTTTGCCGAGGGCCTTCATTTGTAACTTGTATCAGAAGTTTATAAGGCGAGTCCCAAATTAATCATTTATCCAGAGGAATGTTGCCATAAATTCGTAGTTTCAGGTTTCAAATAGAAATAACTGAGATAAAATGTATCTGCAAAATTGTTGATCACCATTTTATTGTATGAGAATTTGTCCATATTTCCTCAAGGTTTTACAGGAAATTTTCTGTTGTGGCATGCTCTGAAAAATAAAAAGAGGTAATCATCGATCGAGGTCTAATCCAAATATCATTCAACTTTTGATTTAAAATCACAAGAAAAATCTTGTGAATTAGCTTTGGTTGGTGGGTGGCATTCAAGGTCAATTACTCCTTCAGGCAAATTTGGCTTGAAGCACAAGCACACAATTGTTTGGGAGAAAGAAGAAAAACAAAGAAACAACATCGGACAAAACAGGGTAGTGGGGCCGGGAAACGTAAAAGAATCACGTGGGCAAGCAAGAACTGTAGTCATACAAAAAGTGAGGTTAGTCACATGGGCAGGATCCTGATTGTCTCCTAACCCTTGCTAGCCCAAGGGACCGAGTTTAACGGACATATTCTGTCGCACGCGTCCCTCCATGGCTCTATCTTCGTTAAGTTAGTAGTACTGGTACTTTTTATTTCACAACTCGTGGCTTACTTTTACTAGATGATGTGATCGTTTTCATGAATTTGGCTTTGTGATAATATGTTTGCTTCACCTACAAATTTGACAGATTTTATTTATCTTTTTTTATAGTTATTGGAGTTTATATATATGTTAATGGAAACGTATTAAAACAAGTATTAACATATTATTATATTTTCTAAATACAAACGCTGATTGCTTCTACTATATATATTGAAATAAATATATTTTAAATTTGAATTATCCCAAATTTAGCAAAAGTTGTGCTCTTTTTGGGTATCAATTGATGGTAGAGGCAATTAATTTAAGGAAAATAGTTTTTGTTGCCACCTGTGACATAAACAGTACGGGACATTTTTAGTTTGTAATGTAAAAAAGTTACATTTTATTTTCTATTGGTTTGCAAGTGACTATTATTGAGTGCTAATATCCATGAGTGTTCTTAATTTTTTTTAATAAGAATGTCATATAATTTAAATTTTAATGGATTGTATATAATAAGGAGTAATTTTTTCTTATTGAATCAACTATGACAAAAATTCAATTCTACACTTTAAAATGCTCTTAAAGAAAATTTATTCCGTTATTACTTTTTCATTCATGATGAATGTTTTTAATTTAATATAGTGTCACGAACAATATTGCATGCCCAAGAATTCTGGTATAGGGATCTTCATTTTATATAATTGGTAGGTCATCTTTTTTATTGTCAATACTAATAATACGTGAATTCGTTGGCTCTTACGACTTGGCATGGAATTGTCTATGGCATATTTAGTGTAGGTTACAAGTAAAGTAGGCCTAAGTAAATTTTTATGTGAATTTTTTGTGTGAAAATAAGGTGAACAAAACAAGCAACTTAGAAGTTTAAAACGAATTTGAGCTATCATAACTTTGTGACAAATGGTATTACAGGGACCTTACTCTTTTTTAATATAAGTTTTTATCGGAAATGTCAGAATTGATATAGGTTCAAGTTGAGAGTGGGTCTCTCTCTTCTCTTAGACACAGAGTAGGTGCAAAAAGATCAGAACCTATAAATCTCAGATTGAAAAGAAACGAGAACATCTTGTCCTTAAAAATAAGAACACTGTACATTTTAACGGACTAATTTTTTTAGAGGAGAGAATAATGGCTCGTGACAGTATCCTCTAAATGAAATGTAAGAGCATACCTACGAGGCTTAGGGATTGGAAAAGAATAAATGCATATATATTTTAGTGTACTTTAGCCCAAAAAAAGGAAAAAAAAAAGAACGTACACTTTAGGAAAAAAATAAAAAAACTGAACGTACAGAAAAAATCTGCATGTCTCCTTTTCTAAAATTTCTATCAATGAAACCCACAATCACGTGGCAATTGGCCATGTCCACCAATCAGACTGGTCTGGCGGCCCTCCTCCATTTTTATATGCTCTTCTTACTTACGTTGCATCTCTCTGCGTGTGTGCGGGCGCCCACAAAAGAATTCCATCGGAATTGCAGAAAAATTTGTAAAACACAAAACAAAATAAACCAAACTCAAAAGAGCTTTTTTCCTCTAATTGAGAAGACAGAAAAATCCCTCCGACCCACAAATCCAAACACAAGAGATCAGATTAGAAAAGAAAAATACCAAATCTTTCTTTTTTTTCCCTTCTTTTTCTCGTCTACTTAAAAAAAAAAAAAAAAAAAGTAGTCTTTTCGCATTATCTAAAGGCCACAAACGTGACAACAAGAAACCCAAAGAAGCAAGGTAGATTTTTCACTTCACACTGGTAGTGCACTAGTGAACACAGTATGTTCTTCATTATATTCTTTATTTCACTTTGCCCATTTGGATTCTTCCTTTCTTCTCTTCATTTTTCGCTTTGAAACGCTAAATTCTCATAACAAACACCTTGCAGGCATTAATTCAAAGTAAAAAGTAACACCCAGTTAGCAATGGCATCAGGTGGCAGAGCGTCATCACAATCACAGCGACAAAATCTGCACCATAACCATACTCAGCAGCAACCAGCAGCAGCAGCTCAGTCCTCAGGTACTAGTAACTTAAGGGTTCACAACACGGAGTCTGTAAGCAAAGCAATTGCTCAATACACAGTAGACGCACAGCTTCATGCTGTTTTTGAACAAACTGGAGAGTCAGGTAAATCTTTTGATTACTCGCAATCAGTGAGAACAACCAATCAGTCTGTACCTGAACAACAAATCACTGCTTACTTATCGAAGATACAACGTGGTGGCCAAATTCAACCTTTTGGCTGTATGATGGCTGTCGATGAAGGTTCTTTTAGGGTTATTGCATATAGTGAAAACGCGCGTGAAATGCTTGGTTTAACGCCTCAATCAGTTCCATCTCTTGAAAAACCTGAAATTCTTTCAATTGGGACTGACGTCCGTACTCTTTTTACTCAATCTAGTGCTGTTTTGCTTGAAAGAGCTTTTGGGGCTAGAGAAATTACTCTACTTAATCCACTTTGGATTCATTCCAAGATCTCAGGAAAACCATTTTATGCAATTTTGCACAGGATTGATGTTGGAATTGTTATCGATTTAGAACCTGCTAGAACCGAAGATCCTGCTTTGTCTATAGCTGGTGCGGTTCAGTCACAGAAGTTAGCAGTTCGAGCCATTTCACACTTACAGTCACTTCCCGGTGGCGATATTAAGTTGTTGTGTGATACTGTGGTGCAGTGTGTGAGGGAGCTTACTGGGTATGACAGGGTTATGGTTTATAAGTTTCATGAGGACGAACATGGTGAGGTTGTTGCTGAGAATAAACGTCCTGATTTAGAACCTTATCTTGGTTTACATTATCCTGCTACTGATATACCTCAGGCGTCGAGGTTTTTATTTAAGCAAAGTAGGGTTAGAATGATAGTCGATTGTCATGCTACTCCCATTAGTGTTGTTCAGGATGAATCACTAATGCAGCCTCTGTGCTTGGTCGGTTCTACGCTTCGTGCTCCTCATGGTTGTCATGCTCAGTATATGGCAAATATGGGATCAATTGCTTCGTTGGGTATGGCAGTTATTATTAATGGCAATGATGAGGAGGGTATAGGTGGGAGGAATTTTATGAGGCTTTGGGGGTTGGTTGTTTGTCATCACACTTCTGCTAGGAGCATTCCGTTTCCACTTCGTTATGCATGTGAATTCCTAATGCAAGCTTTTGGACTTCAGTTGAATATGGAGTTGCAGTTGGCATCACAGATGTCAGAGAAGCATGTTTTGAGGACTCAAACACTTTTGTGTGATATGCTTCTTCGTGACTCTCCTACTGGAATTATCACTCAAAGTCCAAGTATTATGGACCTTGTGAAGTGTGATGGTGCAGCACTTTATTACCAAGGAAAATACTATCCATTAGGTGTGACTCCAACCGAAGCCCAAATAAAAGATATTGTGGACTGGTTGTTGGCATTTCATGGAGACTCAACAGGTTTGAGCTCAGACAGTTTGGCTGATGCTGGGTACCCTGGGGCAGCTTCGCTTGGTGATGCTGTTTGTGGAATGGCTGTTGCTTATATCACCAAGAGGGATTTCCTATTCTGGTTCCGCTCTCACACTGCAAAGGAGATCAAATGGGGTGGTGCAAAGCATCACCCAGAGGACAAAGATGATGGTCAGAGGATGCATCCACGTTCTTCTTTCAAGGCATTCTTAGAAGTGGTAAAGAGCCGGAGTTTACCGTGGGAGAATGCAGAAATGGATGCTATTCACTCTCTTCAGCTTATTCTTCGAGACTCATTTAGGGATGCTGAGGCAACCAATTCTAAGGCCGTCACAAATACCCAGCTCAAGGATCTGGAGTTGCAAGGGACAGATGAACTCAGCTCAGTTGCAAGAGAAATGGTTAGGTTAATAGAGACTGCAACTGTTCCAATATTTGCTGTAGATGTTGATGGCTGTATAAATGGGTGGAATGCAAAGGTTGCTGAGTTGACAGGGCTGTCAGTTGAGGAAGCTATGGGAAAGTCCTTGGTTCATGAGCTTATTTACAATGAGTGCAAAGAAACTGTTGACAAGCTTCTTCATCGTGCTTTAAGAGGTACCATTTTGTCATTGAAAACATTTTAGGATCTTGTCAACTGGCAATTTAGTATTTTTCTCTTCTTTAATTATACTTGAACATGCAGATTTACCCATTAAAATGAAACCTTCACAAAACAGTGTTTTTTCCCTCCCCCCCCCAAAAAAAAAAAAGAGATCCATAAAGTTGACATGTGGAAATGTTGAAAGGAAAAATTTTGAAATCTTGGGCACGGCAGAGAAATCTAGCTGCAAAGATCATAGTGGCTTTCTGTGAAATGCTAAGTAAAGAAAAGTTTGATGGTTGCACATGCATGGGACGCTTGAATGCCTTTTTATTAATTGCTTTAATATATTGATGGAGATACTGGCCAATTCTTGTGTTTGACTTCATTTATACTCAAGTGAAATATTGACGCAACAAAAGCTGTGATTGTAAAAATGCCTTTGAATCAGCTATAATAATAAAGAAAATTGGGGATTTTGACTGGACTTAAGAAACCAAGACATCTTATGTGGAACTAGAAGGGAAGAATTGTACGTTGAGTGCTCTTGGGAATTAGACTGCTCCTACTGTGGAAGAAATATTAGAATGAGAAAAAAAAAAGATGAGTTAGTTGGATAAAGTAAATGCCGAAGTGATCTCCTTCATACTCTATCCAGGGAATGAAGTAAGCACCTAGTCCTTAAAGACTGAATGTACTCTTGAGGACTGAGTCTCTGGTACTCAAAAGATGCTTCTGTGTAAGCAGCTGTATGGTGTTGAGTTCTAGCTTATGAGCAAATATCTGGATTCCTTTGAGGTAGAAGTAGTCTGACTGTATTGTACTTTAAAGAGGCTAATGGCTAAGCTATTATAATCTCTAGAGAACTAGCTTGTAATGCTTCGTTTCTTAATTTTGAAGCACTCTTAGGATTGAGTCTCCACTATTCTAAGGCCCTGCCAATTTCAGTAAGGAATGGGCTTGGGAATGGATACTCATCCTTATTCCTTCTGACACCTGACCTGGCCAAGTCTGTTTGTATCTAGTGAACATGTGGGAATTAAATCAGGTATAGAGGACTTCTTTTTTCTGATTTCTCATGTTCTTATTTGCAAGCAGTCTGCCTAAAGCTGCTGCAGGCTGAGTAGTTTTATTGTCTAGAGATTTTCAATCTACAAGCAACTCTCCATGACTGAGAGAAGAATGGTTACAGTTTTTTCTATTACTCATCAAAGAGATGTCTTTCCTTTTTCTTGTTCATTTCCATAACTTCTTTTCTTCTTCTTGTTTTTTTTCCGAAACTTCTAAACGACCATTCCCTGTCATTTTCTTTTACTTATTCACAAGGCTATTTACCATGTATCAAGACATGGATTTTCTCCACAGGAAACTGTTTGGTCTCCATCTCTTGTTGTCTTAGAGGCACTCTTATGTGGCAGAGAGAGTCATAAAGTGAAATTCGTGGGTATTGTTGCTAACATTAATTGGTTTTGCTTTGTCCATAAGCTAGAAAACTTTATGCTCTAGTAACTAAAAGAAATCTGATGGATGCATTATCTTATAGTTTTAAGGTGAACATTATATCATTTATCGGCAATTTACCACAACAGTGAGATGAACTGTAATACAGGAAAGTGGCAGAAAAGACAACACTTCAGTTTGGAATTTATGGTTTGTTCATCTTTGATAGCTTGTGCCTCATTTTGTATCTGATATTTTACTAATACAGGTGAAGAAGATAAGAATATAGAGATAAAGATGCGGACATTTGGCTCTGAACATGAAAAGAAGGCTGTATTTGTAGTGGTGAATGCTTGTTCTAGCAAAGATTACATGAATAATATAGTTGGAGTTTGCTTTGTTGGTCAGGATATCACTGGTCAAAAAGTGGTAATGGATAAATTCATTCATATCCAAGGTGATTATAGAGCTATTGTTCATAGTCCTAATCCTTTGATCCCTCCCATATTTGCTTCTGATGAAAACACTTGCTGCTTGGAGTGGAACACTGCCATGGAAAAGCTCACTGGGTGGGAAAGGGGGGAAATTATTGGGAAGATGCTGGTTGGAGAAGTTTTTGGCAGTTGCTGTCGGCTCAAGGGCTCAGATGCATTGACAAAATTCATGATTGTTTTGCACAGTGCAATTGGAGGACAGGATACTGACAAGTTTCCGTTTTCCTTCTTTGATAAGAATGGGAAATTTGTGCAAGCTCTTTTGACAGCAAACAAGAGGATAAATATGGAGGGCGAGATTATTGGAGCCTTCTGCTTCTTGCAGATTGCAAGTCCTGAGTTGCAACAATCTTTGAAAGTTCAGAGGCAGCAGGAGAAGAAATGCTTTACTAGAATGAAAGAGTTGGCATACATTTGCCAGGAAATAAAGAATCCTCTAAATGGTATACGATTTTCAAACTCTCTTTTGGAGGCTACAGACTTGACGGAGGATCAAAAGCAGTTTCTTGAAACTAGTGCCGCTTGTGAGAAGCAGATTTTGAAGATCATTTGTGGTGTTGATCTGGAGAGCATTGAGGATTGGTGAGTTTTCTTTGAACAAATTATTATCATGTACATATTTGCCTAAATGGAAGTTATGCAAGCAATTGTTTTTGCTTTGCTGATTCCAAGCTTCTACACATTGATGTTTTCTGAGCCAAATAATACACTAGAATTATTTATGTATTCACTTTGGCACCAAGCAAATGTCTGGCTGACTCAGGCTTTTCACCTCTAGTTTATTTACAGAATTTTGTTCTCTTTTGCATTGCTTCCTGATAAACAACCATAGTATCAAATTATCATTTGCAATATGAAATATTATCTTTAATTATTATTTAGTGTTGAAGATGAGAAGGGGTTAGTATTAAAACTATCATGTTAATGTGAGGGAGCAGCATGTTATCGCAGCCCTAATTGTTATAGCTGAAACATGTTATCTTCCAGTTGAAAAGATTGATGTTGAACGATAACTGCAGCTGTGGTATATGCTGGTGCATTTAACATGCATAATTGCATTAGAGAATGCACGAGTTTCCATTTTTGAGGTCATACATTCAAATGCATTATTTTCTTTTCTTCCCCACCTCCCCTTCTCTTTTTGTTGCATGACCTGAGCCTATAGTGCTGATATTGCTAATGAGAGGAGATTTTCCCTTTGCTTTTGAACTAGTTCATTGGAGCTTGAGAAGGCAGAATTCTTACTTGGGAGCGTTATAAATGCCGTTGTTAGCCAAGTTATGTTACTGCTGAGGGAAAGAAACCTACAGTTAATCCGTGATATTCCAGAGGAAATCAAAACTTTAGCTGTATATGGTGATCAGGCGAGAATTCAACAGGTATTGGCTGATTTCTTGTTGAACATGGTACGTTGTGCTCCATCTTCAGAAGGATGGGTAGAGATTCATGTTCGTCCAACATTGAAGCAAATCACCGATGGACTAACTGTTGTGCATACAGAATTCAGGTATGTCATTTCTGCACCCGTTTGCTTGTTATTTTTTGTGATATTTACTGATCCGAGGAAACCCAAGTAATTTAGCAGGTCAATTATCTCTCTGTCTCTCTCTCTTGAAATGTTTTTAAGAAATGGTAAAGATTTAAATAATAATTGTCATGAAATTGTGATGATTTGCAATAAAATTTTGCTCAGCTGGTCAAACCATTAGAATATCTTTTGTTCTTGACCTCCCGTAAATCTTAGAAAGGTGGGGAACAGAGCTTGTATATTAGGCTAAATCATAGGGATTGGGGCTTTATGGTTTACTGAAAGCTAAATTCTTAGATTTGGATTTGATTTGACCTGTCTAACTCTAAGAAATGTTCTTAAGGGAAACTACAGGAATCTATAAAATACATGATAGATCTATATTTTCACTGTTATGATATTTAGTTGACCGCTCACAGTTTGTTAAATGACTTGCTGGATTCAATTATGCTGTACCTAAGAGAATGCTTCAATTTTTCAAGCTATTGTCTCAACAGAAAACTAACGCAAGAAGAAACTGTAAATCATGATCACTTGCAAATAGCATTATGCAGGATCTGCTAATTGTTTTCTCCATGTTGTCAACATTGTCTTTGCTATCAAACTGATCAGCATTGATGTTTTTGTGAAGGATGGTTTGTCCTGGTGAAGGTCTTCCCCCTGAATTAGTTCAAGATATGTTCCACAGCAGTCGGTGGACATCTCAAGAAGGTCTAGGGCTCTGCATGTGCAGGAAGATTTTGAAGCTTATGCAAGGTGAAGTCCAATACATCAGAGAGTCGGAAAGGTGTTATTTCTTAGTTCTTATTGATCTTCCCATTCCCCGGAGAGGTTGAAAAAGTATAGAATAGGATCTGGCCAAGGAGATTTATGATAGGGCTTTTTCAATTTTGACCTGATGCACCAATGAGGCCTGCTTTGAGAACCCAGTTACAAGGTTTAACTCTTGTACCCCGGATACCTGACTTCGGCTAATATTTTAGGTAATGCAACTGTTTCATACCATCCTTTTCAGGCACGCCCGATACTTGTTCGTCAACGATGGCTCAAATCACCAAGCTACTCTACATATGCGGGGTATCTGACTAACGTTTGCCAATAAATGCAATGACATAGCTGATATGGTTGTGCCAGAATTTGATTTGGCAATATGCTATCCTGTATTCGAGAAGCAACAAAATGGATCTCGAAAGATTGTTGTGTGAAGGCTTGTATGCTAAAGAGGCTTGCAATTAGATAAATATCATCTCTTCCCTGCTGTAAGTAAACACATGTATATATCCATATATCATATATTCTCAAGTTTCCACGATTACTGCAACTTACAATCAGATTTACCCCTCCTGCGCTCTAGGGCCAGACCCAGTCTTTGTATATATTTCGTCATCTCCTGTCAAAACTCCAGCTTTGGTATTTGACATCAGAATTCTAACTGCATCAAGTGCATGCCTTATAAACATAATAATTTCGAAATGACGAAAGCTGAACTAGAATTTTCAGGTCAACACGCTACGTAAGTTGGTATTTTTTTTTTTTTAAATGTGAGGTTGTAATGACTTTTAGGTAGCACATGGAGGTGGAGATAAGGATGCAAGTTGCAGGTCATCTAAAAGTTTGGAACTTCGTACTCTTATGGTAATTTTAATTAGCAGCCATTTAACAATCATTTTTGGCCCTTAATATGGGATTATGCCTATAATGTACGTACTTTAGAAAAGGGGGAAAAAATATTTGGGTGCTGCTTCTCTTGTCTCTATCACACATCGACTGTGTGCGTGCACGCTCTTAATCATGCTGTGCACGCAAACAAAAGTTGTAAAGATGAAAAAACAGTGAGTTTTTTAGATAGAAAGACGGCAACTTGCCTATAGCTTCCAAAACGAAGTTGGAACTACCACAGCAAATTGGCTGAATACACAATTTCACCCCTGAACTTTACTTAATTATTTTATATCACCCCTTGACTTTTATTTTATTCAATTTTACCTTTTAACTTATTTTCTTAACCTATTTAGCCTACATAACTTCTATTTTTCACCAATTTCACCTCTTAACTTCTATTTTTCACCTATTCAAACTCAGCACGAGTCAAATACATGAGTTTTTCTGGTGTGCAAAAAGAATTAAATAGGTGAAAAATAAAAGTTAAAATGTGAAAGTGAACAAAATGAAAGTCAAGAGCTGACATAGAATAATTGAGTAAAGTTTAAGGATGAAATTGTATATTTGATCAAAACTCTAGTGGTTAGCAACTTGACACAGTTAGCCCCCCATGCTCTCATGGGTCTCTTATTTACTTCAAGGAGGGATCACAAAAGCTAAAAGCATCCTGTAAAATTTTAAACACTCGAATTGTAAAAATTATCAATTAATCAAATAATAAAAATTCTCTTTTAACCTCTTATTTAGTTCAATTATAATAAGAAATTCATTTGATTTTCAAATGAATCCTAAATTCATTTAAACCAAATATACTTTATTAATAAAAATTGTTTTAGTTTCAAACAATTTTATAAAATTAAAAAGTTAGAATTCGACATGAATTTTACAAAATTTTCGTTTAAATTAAATATATTTATTTGGATTTGCAAGCAAATTTCATAAAAATTTATGGAATTCATTTGAACCAAACAAATGTTAAAGCATAAAAAAAATCATTAATTTAATTTTTTTTACTCCGTACAATATTTGTTCAAACAATAAATAAATACAACAAAAGGATAGTAAGTAGATCCATGATTATAAGGCCTTGCTTCATTTATGCCCTAATTCATCCCATATTAATTGAAATAAGCAAATAAAGACAGGCAAGGAGTAGACTCATTTAGAACTGAAATAATTAAAAGGTACAATTATAGACAAGAAAATTTCTTCACCCATGAAAAGCTATATAATCCTTTTGTAGATATTGATGGGAACATGGATAGATTGAGAGACTAACAAAATATGCAATTTTTTTTTTAGGTTTTGAGTATCCATGCAACTTTTCATATTCACTTCTCCAAATTTAATTACACTCAATCAATTAGCTTAAAGATTAGTTTTACATCATTAGAGTAAATAGGCTAGAAATCAAATACTTGATAAGAATTTTTTTTTTCTCAAACACTTCAAAGACACACAAACCTACTTATGGTGATACATTTGATCACAAAAAATTAATAAATAATAAGGTGACATGAACAATAGAATGAGGACAAAATGGTAAATACATTAAAAAACACCCCAATACATGTGACATTTTGCAAATCAAGTAATCCGAATTCTCAAGTTAAACTCAAAATTTGCATTATTATTGCTATTTTATTGTTATTACTTATTATTGCAATTCATTTCCACCAAGAAATTCTTCTAAATGAATTTCAAATAAAATTCATTTCGAAATGAATTCTAAATTCACTTAAACTAGATATACTTCATTAATAAGAATTGAGTTAGTTTCAAGCAATTTTACAAAATTAAAAAGTTG
>CATIWM010032315.1:0-25059 GCA_949671775.1 Mallotus repandus | reverse complement strand
TGTGTTTTTTTGAGCTCATAATATTAGGGATTAGGTTTATAGCAAGATCACTTTTTATAATTAGGTTTAACTAATAGGGTTTTTAAGGTTAATTAATTTTAAGTCCATAATTGATTTAGTTTTAAGTTAGAAATAACTTACACCCACCTAGTTAATTAGACATAGGCCCATATTTTAGTTTAATTTAATTGATCTAGATTTAGCCCATTAATTTAAGCCTTTTACATAATTTGTAGAATTAGGATCATTCTAGATTTAAAACTTGTAAACCTAGGCCCATTTTTAGAATTATAAGAAATAGACTTAGGCTCATTTCAATAAAATTGAGTAGGATTTAGGCCCGTTAGTTTTCTAGGCTCACTTATAAAATAAAACATGTAGATTTAGCACATTTAATTAAAATATGTAGATTAGACTAACTTAGGGGTTTTGTGCTTAAATGAATGCATTACTTATGTGTTTTTTCATAAGATTAGTTGCCTTGGAGTTGTTTATTTAAAATAAGGGTTTGTATGAAATTGCATGTAAATAAAGGATAAAGCAGTAACTTAATAAAATAATTCTAATGAACACAAGACTAGAGAAGTTGGTATTCTGTATCCAGAACTCCTGGTTGTGGTGCAACTTTTTTAGAGAATCGAGTTACCACCACTCATCAATTTGTCCCAGTTATTACCCTGGGTGGCGACTCCTCATCTCCATGCCATGTCTTTGTGACAATGGTCAGTGTGTTCTCTAGAGCCCTAAGCTTAAACAGTATCGTGGTTGCAATAAACATGGACACATACTAAACCCTGCCATCTACAGACACCCATTACATAAATCACATCAACATAATACCAACTATGAATTAAGTACATGCTAGTATAATAAATTATAATAAGTGCAATATTGATATGTAAGTCATATTAACATGCAAACAATTAGTAAAATTGAGTATAGATCAATATGATAAATCTTAAATATTATAGTATTAATTGTATATTTCTATTGAAGTAGTACTATTTTTAAATCAAAATGTTTTAAATTTATTTAATATTAAAAATAAAAATTTATCATTGTAATAAAAACACAATATGTTAAATATTTTTGTAATAAGGAAAAATGATATGTTCTATCAAACAAATCTTGCTTTGAATGTCATTTCAATTTGCTCCTCCAACTTAATAAATTGTTGAAAGAGCCTTCAATTGGGGGTGGGGGTGAATAGGGCTACCAAATAAAAATCAAAACTTAAAAACAAATAAACAAGAATTGAAAGAATGTTGAGAAGGAAGAATGAAGAACACAATTATTTAAGGAGTTTGGATTCAATAACAATCCTACATCTCCACCTAACTTATCCCCAAGTTAGGATTTTCAATCACCCACAATCTTATTCACAAGATTGAGATTTCACAAGAGTTTAAGGCTCACTTTTACAACCTTACAATCAAAAATTTTCCAGGCTTACTCTGAAACCGAAACTCAAGTGTTTTAATGGCTAAACACTTAAAACAATTCCTTTAGAAATAAATCTCACTTCCCTTCTAATCTATCCCAAGACTTAGATGAAGTAGAAATTATATTTCTAACACACAACCAACTCTCACAAGAGTTAATGAAACTCAAATGAATAAATTGAAATTTTGAGAGCTTTGATGAATGCTTAAAAGAGAATGAATGATAGACAAGTTTCTTAGCGTTCAATTGAACTCTTGGAGGTGTTTATATAGATAAACACTCAAAAATATAGTTGTTGGATGTATCAATTATGTCTCCAATGTCTATAAATGATTTTTGAATATTCTAGGACTTTTTGCAGCTTTAAGGATGCTCACGATCGTGAGGAAGCAATTTTGGCTCGTGAGGAGGAAAGTACTAGCCGTTACCTTTGAAAAAAGTCAAAAATTTCCATTTTTTATTGTCAGAGGAGTGCTCACGAGCTGCTCACGATCGTGAGCACTCCTCGTGAGCATCACTGCCTAAATCACTTAAAAAGGCTCAAAAAGATGCTACAAGAGGTTGCTCGTGAAGGAGCTCGTGAGCGACACTGAAGACGATCGAATTAGCCTTAACTGTCTTCATAAAAGTTTTAGATAATTGTCTTATCTTTCCATAGCACTTTGAATCATCTTAATTGGACATCTTTAGCTCAAGATATTGCTTAAATACTAAGAGCTGCTCAACTTAAGATAAAAGCTGCATATGCTGACTTTGATTCAAGATTTGCATATCCAAATGAACTTGGATTTTGACAAGTAAGCTCAATTAGGAAAGATTAAGATGTCTACTTCAAATGTTAAGAAGATCACTTCCTCATTGTAGAGCTCTAAGAATTTTAAAATCTTCCTTGAACCTTGGAGATCAAATTAGCCCAAAAGCATGCTTAACTCCATTTTGATTTGCATGATAGTCCTAACTTATACACACTTAAACAAACAAGTTAAATGCTCAAAACTAAGATTGTTAAGATCAAAATCAAGATTGATTATTGCTAAGGTCAACAATCTCCCCCTTTTTGATTTTAACAAACTTATTTTGAGTTTGAGAAGATAATATAAAGTGAAGTGTATGAAAATTTGAACTTTACTTAATTAGATGATACATACTCCCCTAAGATTATGCACAAGATAAAAATTAAGGAGTAAGCAATAAATAAAAAAAATGAATATATTTCTTTATTTCTCCTCCTATTGGACATGATAAGAAATATAAATTTTAGAATTATCAATGGATGCTTGACAAAATATTTAAGAAACATAAACATAAAAGAAGATAAAATTTACTAAAATAATGCATCACAAAATAGTACATGTAGCATTTATGTTGAAACAAACTTAACTATCACATAATCATATAGAGTTTAGTTCTAAAGAAAACAAACGACTAAGAACTAAAACAATAAAAACATGAATGTTTCAACCAAAAAATTTATTTCTCCCCCTTAGTAAAATAATAAAAATAAATTATACAAGTAAGCAAAACATGACTTTTACATGAAGAAAAATATAATATCATGATCATTAATTATCATAGAATTAGCCACATTTACCATACATGTAATAAATAATAAAAAAATAAATAATAAATATTTAAAAAAATTAAACAAACTCAAATTTTTTTTTCTTTTATTAAAATCAAAAAAAAATAAGAATAAATATATTAAATAAAATATAATAATATGATCATTAATTAATAAAATTTGTAACCTTTACAAGGCATCATAAAAGAGTACATAAAGTAAAGGGCTGTCCATTTGGAAATTCATCCTTCCCCAAAATTAAAATTCTTCATTTAGCGTTGCGCAAAGAATTCTTTGGCTACCAAAACAAACCTTGCTAGAAGAGGATGTGCGACGCATTCTACGTGTCTAATTTGCTTATCGGGTGAAGAATCTTTAGAGCACATGTTATTTTTGTGCCCAGAATCTGAAGTAGTCTGGTTTGGCTTTCCCCTTTCCTACCGTCCGGAATCAGTGGGTTTTCAATCCTTTGTGATGTGGTGGGAAGAAATGACGAAGGTGATGAGCAAATCAGACTTGGAGCTTGCTTGGTATCGAAGTTGTAGCCATAATCTGTTGGCAAGTGTGGAAGCATAGGAACCTAGAGATTTTCCAGAAGGAAACTGTCAATCCAAAAGCAGTTTTGAAAAAAATCAAATCGCAATGGGGAGAGATCATAGATTTCAAGACCATAGAACAGCTCTCCACTCAGACCATAGTGCAAAATGTCAGAAGATTAGATCAATGGAGTCTCCCTGCTGAGGGACAACTCAAAATAAATTGCGACGCCTCTTTCGATTGCCTGAAAAACAAGGTACAATAGCCTTTATATGTAGAGATCACTCAGGATCAATCATCCAAACTTTGGCAGCTAAGATCAAAGTTACCTCTCCGGGAGCGGCGGAAGCTATTACGATAAGAGAAGCTACTAGATGCATCTTCAAGCATGCAATTTTAGACACTGTTATTGAATCTGATGCAAAAGAGGTAATCGGTGCCATCCACAGCAATGGAGAGTCAATTAATTGGGAATACGCAGCTATCCTTGAAGAGATAAAAGAGAGAAAAGCTTCTATGATCAACCAAAAAAATCCAATTCACCCATGTGAGAAGCGAAGCTAACAGAGTTGCGCACTGGCTTTCAAAGAATGATCTGGTTAGAGACAATAGGGGAATCAGTTTCTTCCTTCCAGTGGAGCTCTGTAACCTGCTTCAGAGTGACCTGGTAGCAGCAATCGACAATTCCAGAAGTGACTCCGGATCTTCCTAAGCGAGTAGCTCTATGGTTCTTTTTGCGTTATTTTTTTGCTCTGTTTCTCCTCAGCTAGGCTCTCAGCTGTCATTTTATTTCGTAAGTTAAGTAGTTTCCTAGTCCTTTTGGTCTAGTTTTTGTTTTTTGGTTGGGCTTTAGCATAAGGGCTTATTTCTGTATTGGTTCTTTTGCCCTTTTTTGGGCTCTTTCTATTTAATCATTTCCAAAAAATATATATATATTAATAATGAATAATTTTTTCAATATTCATGAATTGTAATTATAAAGATGACATAAAAATTAGTCAATGTTTGAATTGTAATAGAGTTATATATTTGTGAATATGGTTTATCATGTTAATTTTTTATTGTTTTATAATTATTTTTGTGATAATAAATATTTGGAATTAAACCTAATTATGTTTAACATTTGATCTCTATAATTTTTTTAAATTTATATATTAATCTCTATATTTATAATATTTGTAAATTAATTTTACTGTTCCGTTTCCTATATATTCTACAAATGTTAGTTTCCTGAATCTGTTTTTCCATTTTTTATTTTTTCATTTTCCCGTGTATGATTTTTCATATGTCTGTGTGTAACATCTTCCAAACAGTTTTATTTTTTATTTTATATAACATAAAATATTAGTGTAAGAAATCAATAATATATGGTAATTAAACAAAGAGGATCATAAATGTTAAATATTAGGGCTGTGTGTAGTATGTATGTTTAATTGAAAATGAAATTATTCTTTGTTTTTGGTTGGGTCATTACGAGTAAGGAGATTTCTGAGACAGTATTTACGTATTGGTGCACGCTTTAAGGATTAGCCACCTGTAAAAAAAGTATTGAAGTATTGGTGCACACTTTAAAGATAAGCCACCTGTAAATCTAATTTTTTAAATAAATAATACTAATTATTAAAATAAAAACCCGATTGGGAGCGTGAATCTAACGCGCGCTCGCTCTCTCGCTGGCTTCCAAGGGTTCTCTGATATTATTAGAAAAATAAAGGAAAGGTTGTATTGTATTGTATTTTTTTTATTATTAATATTTTTTAGTTACTTTTATTGCTTTATATAAAATAAATAAGCAAAACTCATATTTTGAATTTAAAATCTAGAGTATTAAATATTTATAGGTATATTTTTAAAAAAAATATTTATAGAGTAATTTTTATTGTCATTTAAATATGAAAAAATAAATAAAAAAATTTTATAATTATTTTAGTTATTTTTATTTTATTTTATTTTTATTATCTTAAATAAAATGTATTTTATCATTTAACAGTGGTTATTGACAAAATATATTTTATTTTATAAAAAAATAAAATAATGATAGAATGCATCAATAAAATGTTGTACATAATTTTTTTGAGAGAAAAAATTAAAAATATTTGATAATATTTGAAAAAGTATTGTACTTAATAAAAAAATTAAAATATTTTATACTGTCTTCAAAAAAAATTAAAATATTTGATAATATATTTAGTTACATTTTATTATTATTTTATTTTTACAAATAAAATATATTTTATCAATAACTATCATTAGATTATGAAATACATATTTATTAAATTGCCATAAAAATAAAGTAAGTAACCATAAAATTTTTTATCTATTCAAAATATTTTATATTTAATTAAAAAATATTATAAATTATTTAAGATAAAAACTCTTTTTTTAATTATAATATTATTTTATTTTATTTTATTTTATTTTAAATATAAAAATATTTTAGAATATGTGCTTGCAATTGCATTGCGTTATTCCTTTGAACATAAAAAACATGAAAAAAGCAAGGAAGGAATAAACTTTATTGTATTATATTAGAAGTTTTGGTTAATTGCTGCTATTGTTGCTGTTGTTGCTGCTGCTGCTGCTTATTCTGATTCTATTTGTTTCCTTCTTTGATTGTTTTGCGATTGCTTCTGCATCTGTCTCAACTCGAAAGAAGGAAGGAAGTAACAATAAAAGGAAGAGCCGAACCGCGGAGTTGTAGCGTGGTCTCTTCTCTCCTTTTATTCTGAAATTATTACTATTATTATTATTATTATACTTGTTTGAGTTAAGTTGAGTCGAGCCGAGTCGAGTCGAGTCTTCTTCTGCTAGTCCTATAATCGAATCTTCAAAACAACCGAAAGCAAAGCAAAGCAAGGCGGGCAGGTGATGTGGTTTCTGTAATTTCTCGACTAACAGAGACACATTTTTCACTCCTTGGCTTAATTTTCTTGTTTATGTTATTGTATCCATCTTCTGGTTTGCTTTAGTTTAGAGTTTAGAGTTTAGAGCTTAGAGCTTTTTTATTCTGTTTGGTGGTCTTTAATTGGGAATTGATTGAGGAGTTATCTATAAATTTACATCTTCTCTTTCATTTCTGGAACTCTTCAATTTTCTATTCAATTCAATTTCCCAATTCTTTCACGCCTTGTACCCTTAATTAACCACTCGCTAATCATACCCATTTATTTATTATTCTGTGTGTCAGCTATTGGAATTGCAATTCACTTCGCTGCTGCATATGCATCCAGTTTTTCTACTTGTTTTAATCAAGTGAGCACCATGAGCACCACTGCCCCCTCCACGTCTTCTCGCCTTCGTCATCGGAAGCGCTCCACTGAGGTTGCTTTTCTATCGATTACCGTCTTTCTTACTTCCCCTAACTGCTTCTGTATAAATATGTATTTCTTTTTTTACGAATAGTTGTCATATAATGAAATGAAAACCAGTTCTTGGTCGATGGTGTGTGTTGAAGTAACGCTTTACTCCTGTCTTCTGTTCGCTTCTCAGGTTGTTCCAGAGGCTAGTAAAGAAAATGGAGGCCATTTGTTGGTTGATGATCGAAACAAATATAAGTCCATGTGGATCCGCACACACTCTACTGTTTGGATGATTGGGGGCTTTGCTTTCATTGTCTACATGGGTCACCTCTATATCACAGCAATGGTGGTTGTCATCCAAATTTTTATGGCAAAAGAGCTATTCAATCTACTAAGGAAAGCGCATGAAGATAGGCACCTCCGTGGATTTAGACTTTTGAATTGGTACGGATAGCTTATCATCTTTTCCCTTTGGATTGTTTTCTATTACTTTACTTTCTCAGAACTGAATCTTATTTCGATTCTGATAGTTGCTATTGGATTTTATTTACAAAGGGATACATAGCAACATTTGGAATTTCTAAACTCTTTTTATTTATTTTTTTATTTTTTTATTTTGGGGCAATGAGATGTCTGAGCTTTGAAAACAAAAATTGCTTGCAATCTTGTGCTTTTGCTTTTTTTTTTTTTTTTTTGCCTCTTTTGAGTGGTCTCTAAAGTGCTGTAAGTTCAATAATATAAAAGCTGGCTTTACTTTCCATAATCACAATGTAATGGTGCATGTATTAGTTTATTTAAATAGATAAAATATCATGCATCTCTTACACGGATTAAGACATTATATCATTAATATAGAAACTCAAGTGGAAATTCAATAAGTTATGCAATCAATATATCATTATAATAAACATCCGGGCTTATCAATTTCTCTATTTTTTTTTTGTTAGGCACTTCTTTTTCACTGCAATGCTTTTTGTTTATGGCCGAATTCTCAGTCAGCGGCTAGCCAATACTGTAACTCCAGACAAATTCTGGTACCAGCTTGTGAACAGTCTCATCAAGTATCATATGGCTATTTGTTATTTCTTGTATATTGCAGGTTGGGTACATACATTTTCTCTGCCTTTTATTTTTATGCAATGTATTGCCATTTCTGTTATGTATTCCATACTCCTTTTTCACAATGTTTGTTCTCTGTTGATGCCTTGCATTAAAAATTTGCTCAGGTTTCATGTGGTTCATTCTTACACTAAAGAAGAAGATGTACAAGTATCAATTTGGCCAGTATGCATGGACACATATGATTTTAATTGTGGTGTTCACACAGTCCTCTTTCACTGTGGCCAATATTTTTGAAGGAATTTTCTGGTAACTTGAAAATCTTATTAGCACTTGTTTATTGGTAGATGTTTCTCTGGTTTGGGATTATATGTAAGATCTCTTCTCAATTTTGTTGGCATCACTATTTCCTTAGGCGGTAGGGTCATCTTTTTTTTTTTTTGTTAATTTTCATCTCTTATATTACGTGCCAAGTTCCTTAGGACCATACTTCTATTCATTTTTTGTTATTGTCTACTCAAGAAGGAAGCTTGAAGAAATGACTATGCTGGCGTATCTTTATGTCATCTTTGTGATGTAGTCTTTACCATTTCATAGTCTTTAATTATCAGGTGGAACGAACTGCAAGTTCTAGTTTTCTACATTGTAATTCTGATTGTGAGTTAAGAAGTCTTTCTTACTGAATGCAATAGGCTAGGAGGTTTCTTAAATTAACTTGAAACCTATTTATTTAAATGTTTGTTTCACAAACCAAGCTGAAAATTGACACAAATGGATTTGTCATTCTTTGATGCCTCTGATGGATTTGATGCCCTAGTTTGAAGTCATATGCTGCATTCTTAGCTATGCATTGCAAATTGTCTCTTTTTCTTTCCAGGAATAGGATAGTTTTTTCATTATGATTACTTTTGCCTTTCAACCAGATTCTTCGCGTGGATTGGTCATCAGTCATGGTGCTTATGCATTTTTCTTTTCTCTGCAATATAGGTTTCTTCTTCCAGCCTCACTAATTGTCATCAATGACATATTTGCTTATATATGTGGTTTCTTCTTTGGAAGAACCCCTTTGATCAAGTTATCACCAAAGAAAACTTGGGAGGGATTTATCGGAGCCTCTGTCACGACTATGATCTCTGCATTTGTGGTGAGCACGGTTTTGTTTCTTTTTGTGTCATTTCTATTAAATCTAAGTTTCTTGCTGTGTATTTTTACTGCAGAATTAGTTTCAATTTATATGTTTCTAAATTTTGAAATACGAACAGTGTTTTTTAACTATCATGGATGCAGCACTTTAGTGTTACCATGAATGGTGCGTTACACTCTAATTCTTTTTTATGTGGAGACTTCCAAACTAATGATCTACTCATTTCATGTTCTGTCTAGGAAATCTATTACTCTCTGTGTGTGTCATAATCCACATTCATCTTAATCCTGTCAAAAGTCTGTTGCTTGCAATTAGGAGTATTGACTCAAGGATTCTTCTAGAGTTCTAGTATTAACTGAAAGTGTGCCTATTTATTCAGCTTGCAAATATCATGGGGCGTTTTCAGTGGCTAACATGTCCAAGAAAGGTAAATACTCTACCGTTTCAAATTCTTGAAATACATGATTAGGTGATCTAATGAAAATATAAGAGATCTATGACTATGACCATACAGGATTTATCAAGTGGTTGGCTTCAATGCGATCCTGGGCCTTTATTTAAACCAGAGTATTTCACCTTGCCAGGATGGCTTCCTCAATGGGTGAGTAGCCCAATATAATTGGATCTGAATATCCAAACCCTATGTTTCTGTCCATCAGGAAAGATTTGAAAATTGTATGCTTCATAATTAGCCTAACATATGATTCTGGATTTTCTTACAGTCGGCGTTTGTTTTTTTTTATAAATTTTAAATGGGCTGTAATATCATGTGGTAGCAGTGTATATGTGGTTCTCCTAAGCATTTCCCTTTTGTCATTATTGATG
This sequence comes from Mallotus repandus, assembly GCA_949671775.1. Classification (NCBI taxonomy): domain Eukaryota; kingdom Viridiplantae; phylum Streptophyta; class Magnoliopsida; order Malpighiales; family Euphorbiaceae; genus Mallotus; species Mallotus repandus. Next base: position 15,191 of record CATIWM010032315.1, on the reverse strand, counting down.
TCATATTTTGATTTCATTTTGGTATTTCCTTATAAAAGATGTCACGATATTATTTTTGCTGCATTTCATTTTGGTAGGATTTCATAGCTGTTAGCCATTTGGTGGTCATTTTGCATTTCACTAGATTCTGATATTACATAATGTTACCCTATCTAGCATCTAGTTATTGTAATTATGTAATTCAATCTACTCATTCTATGTCATGCATTTCTTATTTGAAACAAGACACACCTAATTGTGTAGATGTAGCAATGGATTTACGTGGGGTGGTTTTATTGAACTGGAGACTCAAAATAGGATTGCGCTAATATCTAATTCTGTTGTGAGAAGCATTTTCTATGCCTTGTTAGGGTGTTTTCTTTAAGAAGAAAGTTGATATAACTAATTATTCCAGCATATTTGTGGCAAACCTTCATGTACAATCACCTTTTCTTATGTGAAATTTGATACGGCTTTTAGATTGGCCATTTCAGCTGATTACGGGTATTGCTTGTGAATTATTTACAAGTTTGAGAGTATGAGTCTTCATGTCTTGTAGTTAACAGCATATTAGAGATTCTAATGCTTCATCAATGCTCTTGTGCAGTTTCCTTGGAAAGAGATCTCTGTTCTACCTGGTCAGTGGCATGCTTTATGTCTTGGTTTGTTTGCATCAATAATAGCACCTTTTGGAGGCTTTTTTGCTAGTGGTTTCAAAAGAGCTTTTAAGATCAAGGTACACTCTTAGTACTTTTAGCATCCCAAAAGAGTATGGGAAAACTGATGTTGCTCTATATAGCATGTGAGCTGAGTGTTTGACTGACATTATTTTCTAACATTATGTGCATTCTCTCTTCCATTTGCAACAGGATTTTGGTGACAGTATCCCTGGACATGGAGGAATTACAGATAGAATGGATTGCCAGGTAAGCTTTAACAAAGTTTGAAGTGTTGAGAAACTAACCTTGTTTATCTGAAAGATTTTACATCAGTTTTGAACAACCAGCCTCAATAGTTGCTAAATCAAATTGGGGATGTGATTTTTTTTGCTTCAGGATGTTCACACTGATATTCAGCTATATGGTCTTAATGTTGTTGATCTAGGTGTCTGCTATTGTTTTAATCTTAGACCTGAAATATTGTTTCTAAACAAGAGGATTGCATCAAAAAGGGCATGGCTATGTGCAACCAAGTAGGCATTTTTGTAAGTCACCACCTAACTCTTGCTAGGGTGACACTTGGGTTGGTTTGGTCATGTTCAGGGGTATTTACCCACTCAAAATGATTGGATCATTATTTGCCAAAACTGAAGCTGATGAGCCGAGATATAGAACTGCTCTTTCTAAAGTTTGTTAGCATATGTCAGTTTAAGTCCATGAGTTTTCTCCATTTTCTAAACTTTGTTAGCATAACGTAACAAAGTTTATAATGTTACGTTCTTCTCTCTTTCTCTCTCTCTCTCTCAGGGCCTGTGGGGATTGTGAGAAATCTCCTTCCTCATGCTTGACTTGGAATGCACTTGAATTCAAGACATTTCATTCATCGCTTAACATTTGAAGTAGCAAATAATTTTCAAGAATGGTGTTGCTCTAATAAACTCTGTAACCTTACATGTTTTCTGCTTTGATGGATTTTTGCATTTATTGTAGATGGTAATGGCCGTGTTTGCATACATCTATCATCAATCATTTGTTGTGCCTCAAAGTATATCAGTTGAAATGATCTTAGATCAGGTAAACTCATAAAGTTGTGTATGTTGTTACATATTCTCCTTTTCCAAAGTCACATGAGGATGTGTTGACTGTGTTACTGTTTTGTAGATATTGGCAAATCTCACCTTTGAGGAGCAGTATGCCTTGTACATGAAGCTTGGGGAAATTGTTCAGGAGAGGCTGGTCGGACGTTCTTAGATTTGCATAGCCCGTATCTATAGTGTTTTATCCTGCCCAGCATGTGGCTTAGGAATTAAAGAAAGAAGAAAAATGTTTGTATATGTTGTCATTTCTGTTTCAGATTCAAATGTCTCTAGGAGCAGGCATTCTTTAGTGAGCGCACTCTGTACAGCATTAGCAGATTACTCTACATAAGCTGTCAATGGCGTGTGTTGCAAACTGTCTTTTCAGATTTGTGATCCAATGTTCCCAGTTTAAGGAAATGAAGAATTCATGCAACTTCAGAGCAAGATGGGGAGCTGCTCCCATTGTCAAATATTAAAGGCGGGCCTGTTGAGAAACATAGCGAAGTGAATTGGTTGAGGCTGGTTTACAGCCATCTGTCGCTGTTCCCAACTCACGTTAGCAAAGAGAATGTTACTATAGTCTATTGTTAAAATTGTAAAAGTTCTTTGACTTGCTAGTTCAATTTTTATTAACTAGTTTCACATCAAAATTTCAACCGCAATGCAAGTGCAGTAGAAAAACTTTACATCATAATGTTAGAATAAGCCTCAAGTTTCTCAGGTCAAGTAAAATTAATATTTTGTATTGCTCTATTATTGGTGTTAGAGGATGTTGCTGGGTAGGCCAGTCCAGTTGCCGGTTGAAAATGTCATCCTGTTGGTCAAAATCTTTACTGGAGATAATCCATGTATGACGTCTACTGAGCCTGTCTACCATCATGAAGAATGAAGTACACAGCATGAATATATATATATAGAATCAGCATATTTTACATGAACTGTTCAAGAACTGAGCTTAAATTGCTTTATTGCAAAAGCCAAAGGTTGCCAAAAAACAGTGTAATGAATTATGGGACTATCATGCGCTCTAATTGGGCAATTTTGCTCTACAGTTGTTCAATCAATGACTTTAAACCTCATAGAAAAATTCCCGATTTTGTCATGAATTCAACTTGACAATTTCATCACAGTAGTGTAAATTTCTACCACGGAAAATAAAACTATTCGACTACAACCCATGTAACCTAACCATTCCAGCAAATCATATGAATATAGTACATATTCTACTTTTTTAGAAAGAAAACTCTGAAGTTGGATTTCCATCCTCAAGATCCATCCAGATCAACAAAAGAATTTCAATGATTGTTTTCCTTCTCCGCGGGTACTGCTCACATGCCAATATTAAAAAGCAAAAATTACCGGCATTTAATTTTCTTTCAATGAGCTTTTTGTTTCTCAATCTTCACAAATGGAAGAATACCAGCAAAATGGACAACCTTTCGCGCCCATCCTCGGTGTTGTGCTCAGCAAAACATCAAGAATGTGTTTGCATAGTAGGAATTAAAACCCATAATGGCATGCCACAAAGCATGTCCCTGTGGGTTGATGGGCTAGTTTGATATCTTCTTGCAGAAAATACGATCACAAAGCCAACACAAACTACCAATGAAAAGACTAACCACATACAGTTTTGCAAGCCGCTTTGCAGCAGCTTCTTGTGTATAAATATAGTACTTGTACATTCGAGGGATGCAGAGGAGGCAAAGGATCACATAATGCACCTTGAAGCCAATTCCAAAATGTACCACTGAGTGAACAATAGCAAAAGCACCATAATATAGGAAGAGGAACGTGGGCATCGAACCACGATAGTGCCAATCTGGTGAATAGAGGATGCACATATACAGGAGCATCTCCCATACCATTGGGGTCTCATCACTCTGCTGTTGCCTGGAGATAAGATCCAATCATCATCATCGTCTTCATCATCATGGAAAATACCAACAACAATAAGATAATCAATTGAAGATCAATATCTGTGGAACTGCCACCTGTTTTTCAGTTCAAGCTCTATGCCTAACTCTTTTCAGCATAAAAAAAAGAAAATACACTAGATTTTTTTTTTTTTTTTTTTGCAATTTTCTTTAAAGAGGGGTACAAGGGAGGTGTAAATTACAAATGAAAGAAAATGTAAGATACAAATGAACAATTAAGTAGTTTACCGAGTTTTGGTATCAAGCTGGATGCAAAAAATTATACATTTGACAATAGAATTGTATTCTTTTTCTTAAATTAAGCATTCCCTGCTGATATTTTAAGAGTTGGTCTATGTATACTTTGAAAAGACAATCAAGTGACCAACCTTTTTCCAGGGCATATAAAGTGCAAGCAACAAAAATTATGATGAGAATTAAGCAACACAGATGCTAAAAATGCAGGACCATATGAAAATTATGATCGTAACAACTTGATTAGCATATGGTTCTTGCTCCTCACTATTTGGGTTATGGTGTAGACACTTCATTGAAAACACAACAAAACAAAAATTGGACAGGAGAAGAGTGTTGTTCAGTTGGAAAATCCACAAGAAGTATTTTGAAATTTTATGGATGAGTTATGTTCACACTTATAATTGCTGCGGAAGAGTAATAAGAACAATGAACACATACTAGCCAAGGAACGTTCAAATCATCCGGTGAGAGAGTGTTACTTACACACGTTGCAATGTGGCATGAAAAAACATGCTTCCAATAGCAAGTATCATATTAGATATGTGAAGAATAGTAAATCCCTTCTCAAAGCGTTGCCTTAGAGCATTTATAAGGCCAATGAGCGCCAAAAGAATGCATGGTAAATTGGATGTGGTGTTGTAAAATTCTGCAATATAAGAGGAATGGGCATAATTCTTCTCGCAACACTCAGTAGGAGAGGTGACAGGACCCCAGAAGCTTGATATTTCATCGGCCATTGTACGCCCAACCTTGAGATAATATAAAGCCAACTGTGTTGAGGTACGGTAGAGCGGGGGTGGGTGAACTAGTAAAACATGAGCCTACACAGAAAGGTGGAGTCTGAAGGAGGAAAGTTGAAAAGAAAAATGTTGATGACAACGAGAGAAAGTGAACTAGTTTGCGTCAATGGTACAAAGACAAGGACGCACACATGTAAAAAAAAAAAAAAAAGCAGTCTGTTTTGATAGAGAAAACACATAGAAAGAGAAAGAGCAGTCTGTGTTAGAGAATAAAAATGAAAAGGGAGTTGCATGTGTGCTTGCAAAAATGTTGAAAGTTGGTCATTTGAAGGTTGAGTAGGAAGAGGTTCAAGTAATGAGGAAAGTCGTGCATAGTGTAGGTATGAATTGATGAGCATATAAGAATATGAATGCCGTCAGACATAATCAACTTGCAAACTATTGTAGCTTTACAGTATACAATTAATATCTTCATGATATGTAGAATCAAAAAGTGATAGGACAATATCCAAATCTCAAACACACGCTTTCCGTAATAATTTAGAAAATACTATTCTAACATTCAACACTGGACAAGCACTGCAGCATCAGCATCACATTTAGGATGGCAATCAAAATATTTCAAATCAAAAGCAAAACAAAGAAGAAACAAAGGAACCTAACCTTCTTTGTTCAATGTAAACAAGACATTGTCTCTCTTATCTTCTCTTATATTCTCCCATAGGCAAACCTATCATTCAATCACAATCCCAATTTCAGTCTCAAACTCAATCTTGCAGGCTGAGGCTCCTTTCGAACCAATAACGATTAAACAAAATTTACAAGAACATGATAAAAGAGAAGAGGAGATCTTCACTCGCCTTCTTTTCTTCCTTTTAATATTTCCTTCAATTTTTAATTAAGCCAATAACATTTATGGGCTTTGCTGAGACCTCACTTCTACTTTATTGGGCTGAGCTTGCCCTTCTTCGTTACTCCATGGCATTTTCTTCACCAGGGGCGGGGCGGGGCAGGATGGAATATTTATATTTATACAAATAAAATTAGAATCGTTTGATTAATTTTTATTTAATTAAAATTATTAATTATTTTTATGTATTAATATTCATATTATGTAGCAATTATTATAATTAAATAAATATTAATTTAACGTTTATAATTTATTTGTATAAATATACACGTTTGTACTAAAAAATGACCACCATTTAGGCTATGTGGGTTCAAAAATATTTTATTACTTATATTTAAAGGTAAAATATAGTTACATTATAAAAAAACATAAAAATTATATAGCAAATATTTTTAATAACTTTTTTATTATTTTAAAATAGATTGAAAATTTACAATATCTGTTTTTATATAGATTAAAAAATAATGAAATTTTTGTCTACACTAGAAGTATTGTACCATATAGTTAGATACATGATACATAATTCGACCATTGAATGTATTATATCTGGTATAACATGAATTTTACAAAAATATAAATTATATAAATGTGATTTAAGATTTTTTTAGAATGTACAAGAAGATAAGAGACTTTTTTCATAATTGAGCATTTGAATAGAAAATTTGTAAGATGATAAAATGATTTTTTTAATGTTATTTTTTAGTAATAGATAAAAATTTGTGTAAATATAAAATTGGATAAATTGATAAGAATTTAAATTTAAAAAGGAATAAAAAAATTAAATATAAATTTGTTTAAAGTATATTACTCTTAAAAATAAAAAAATAAAAAACCCCATTTTTCATGAATGTCAAGAGATTATAAAAATAAAACTATATATAATTTGATGTATACTAGTTGTTTAATTAAATTTTTTTAGTTTGCTAAAAGGAGGACTAATTTGTGAACTATTTAAAATATTAAGGAGATATTTGTAATTATATAGAGTATCTTTTGTTAATTTGTCAAAAAATAAGGAGCTAAATATAATCTTTAGGGCCAATTTTAGCTTTTATTTCAAAATTTAGTGCTAAATTGGTCCAAAAAGGTATAAAGGGGCCAGTTTGGCTTTTATTTCAAAATTCAGTACTAAATCGGTCCAAAAAGGTGTAAAAGGGTTAATTTGATCTTAAGTAAAAAGTTTAGATATCGAATTGACATTTATTTCTAAAAAATAATAATTCACTTCTGATACAGGCTGTTGCTATGAATACCATGCATCATAGCAAGAGCCCATATTAATATTTTAAAAGAAAACCCTTAATCCTATCCCTAGCAGGAAAGATAACTTAGCAATTGACGAAAAATGTGGATGGATATAATATTCAATGAATGTAGACGATGCTAGAGATTCATTGAACCTGGCCATCCTAAAAAAAAAAAAAAAAAAAAACTTACAGCGTCTAATTTCCACTTCCAAATATAACAAGAGTTAGTGAGCTGAAATGTTAAATTTATTTTTTGGAACAATAAATGTTAAAATCACTACATGTAAATGTAATGTAAAATAAAAGAAAAAAAATGTATGCAACTCTCTGTTGGAATTAAACTCAAACATGCAGAGCATATATCATGGAATATTAGTCTCCCCTTATTAATTTTTTATTTTGAACAATAAAGCCCCTTATTAATTAATTACTATAAAGTTATCATTGGCCCCCTAAAGATTATATTAATTAATGACACTTGATTATTTTTACAGTTATATATTAGTATATATGAAAGGAAAACGCCAGTGTCATGAAATAGGATAAAATATGATAACAACAAACAAGCAAACACTATATATGGAATTTAAACCATGAATTATAATAATAATAATAATAATTTAGTTCCAGCTTCAAATTGAGTTGGAATTTCTATTTTTAATTAAGTTAAATTATGCTCAATTTTTTCATTCTCATTTAAAGAGAGGAAAAAATTGTAATTAATTAAGGAAGCTGACATATATATATATATATATATATGATATTTAGCTGATATGATATATATAAATATATATAGAAGCCTAAGCTTGAGTAATTTAGAGCATTGACCATGCATAAAGATGATATTCATACCCACATATATCATCCATCTTATGTATTTTCTTGAGAAACAATTAACTGCGTACTATATGTATATATATAAATATAATTTACCTTTGCAATATCTATAAATAAATAAAAATGAATTATGAGAAAGGAAATTAACGAAATTAAATTCTGAATAGCAAATAAATAAAATAGGATTAATGCATATCTGCATGCGTTGGCTGTTCAATTCAATTTTGAAGTCCACAATATACTCACTCATACTCTTTCCTTCCTTTGTTTCAACATTGGAGGTGATACTGATCACATCCACTCTTATGAATTCCTTCCGCTTCGCCACCACACCAAATTCTGCAAAACTGAACCTGGACATTATCGCGCCCAAATTCTTTTTGACCAACCAAACCCAACCCCACCCTTCCCCCGTATACGTGTATATAAACACTCGCTTCGCTCGCATAATGAACTTAATTACCCCCTCTCTCTCTCTCTCTCTCTCTTTCTATACATATAAGAATAAGAAGCATTTACTCATAATCTCGACATTATTTTGTCATCTTCCTCTTTCATTGTTTTGACGCCACACCATATCGACATCATCTCGACATCACACCCCAGGCCAAGCCATCATACTCTCTTCTTAATCTCTCCCTTAATTATTTCCCTCTCTCTCTCTCTGTATATATCTTCACATGAACACAACATGTTTATATCCTTATTTTCGTTAACTCTAAGAGAAGAAACAAATTAATTAAAGGGTGTACCAAAAACAAAATACATCTCATATTAATTTGTCACTCAGCGATGGCAAAGGTTCCTGCCTCTACCAAGTTCAAGAAAATGGCTGCTGTGTTCAACGAGGCCGCCCGGACGAGGCTTTGCGAGAGCAGCGGCAGCGAACACTACACTCCTGCTCCTGCTGATGATCTCTCTGACCTTGTCAATTCCTTTATTGAAAGAGACGACGACGATTCAATTGAATCTCACAACCAAGACAATCATCTTGAACAACAAGACTCCGAACTACAACACTTGGAAAAATGCTGCTCTCATTCTGAGACCAAGAACCACCTGCTTCTCAATCTGCTTAATAAATTAGATGATGTTGCCGACAAGATTCGAGCAGAGACAGAAATTGCGTGTGGAACCATAGGGGAAACGTCGTCGCACCCTTTTAAGCGTAGATTGATGTGCCATCTGCGCGCCCTGGGCTACGATGCGGGTTAGTACCTACATAATTTTTTTAATAGCGATGTGACCTTTGATGGATTGCATTCTCTTTCAAATCAAGGATTCTACACCTCAAGAATCCTAGTAGAGAAAGATTATCCTTTGACTTCTTCCTCGATAGCTAGTGCCTACATAATTTAATTCAATCAATGGATATTGAAGAAAAAAATTAATTAAGATCCTATTATTGTGTGTGCCATAAAGATTACATTTTTCTCCAATATATAGGACTTGATTCAATCATATGTACATATAAACAAAGTCGTCGAAGTTTCTGCATTGCATTGTTTGCCCAGTTTCCCATTAGCTATCATTGGTTGGTTATTGTTACTACCACGCCATACCGTTTATATTTATGAATTCACAACGCTATTGATATGTATTCTAATTCTGTGTAGTATATGTACGCTTGAATATATATGTACGTAGGTCTTTGCAAATCGCGGTGGGAAAAACTCGGGAGGCATCCGGCTGGGGAATACGAGTACGTAGATGTGAATGTTGGTGGGAATCGATTGATTATTGAAGTGTGTCTAGCAGCAGAATTCGAAATTGCCCGTCCCAGCTCCAACTACACTGCACTGCTTGATGGTTTCCCACAGGTATTCGTTGGCAAGGCAGAGGAGATGAAGCAGATTGTGAGATTAATGTGCAGTGCAATCAGAGAATCGATGAAAGAGATGAGCTTGCATGTCCCACCATGGAGGAAAAATGGGTACATGCAGGCCAAGTGGTTGGGTCCCTACAAGCGGACAACCAACGGAATTCCAACCAGAAAGAGACCAGAATCGGTTCACCAATCTTTTGGTGCAAAACGCTCTATTGGCTTTCAGCCTTTCACAGTGAAGACTTACAACTGCAGAGACAATTTTGTAGCTGCTAAAGTTGGGTTCAAGCCTGGCTACCTCACTCATGCTCTCAATAGCGATAGTTAGAAGAATTGGTTCATTCGTATCTCCTGTAGCTAGCAGTGCTTGGCTGCAATTTTGTGTAGGGAAAATAGTAACAGTAATGGATTGCTTGCTTCAGTGGATAGATATATAGTTTTGATAAGGGTATTATATTAATATGCATTTTTAATTAAGATTGAATTAAGTTCTTTTAGTTTTCTGATTGGATTCTGTAAATTGTTAAAAAATAATAAATATGTGAGATGTACATAGGAATTAACGAAAATTTTTGTAGCCTCTTCAACTAAGATCAAAAGCAACAGGGGACTAACTATGATGGGCCACAGTTGGCTCTCTGTCTCATTGCTGGTCTACTTGCTTTACATTTGTATGTTTTTTCTTTCAACTCAAACAAACAATGTTGTCAGTACTTCAAATAGAAAAATGCGTGTTTTATAGAGAGTTTTTCTCATGTATTTATTTACTTTTTTTTTACAGTAAAAAATTAATCATTTCAGCTAAGATGTTTAAGAAAATTAAATAAGAAAATTTCACACCCATCCATTAAAATTCTTGATCATTTGTGATAAACACAAATTTATCTTGTTTAACCCAATATACAACAACTCTATATATTAAGTATATATAAATATGTATACAATATTTGGGGGCAAAAGTTAGATATTTTATGGATTTTTTATTTGTCTAAAGAAAAATGGTAGTGACACCATAGTGGAACTAGAAAACCAAAAGTGAGAGAGACATATATTGATAACGTAACAATAACTGTTTTATTTTGGGAAAAAAAGAAATGAAGAAGAAGAGGAGTTTTATTGTTAATGTTGTTGTTATTATTGTTGTTTTGAACTACACATTGTAAAAATGAAAAAGAAAAATTATAAACAAAATATTCATTACGTGAAAGTGAAAAAGATCACCATATTCTTAATAGTCTTAATAAAAAAAAAGTATCCCGTGTAATTTTACCGTTAATTGACTGTTCAGTATATATATTCCATGGCTGGCAGCATTATTATTAAATTTTTTGTATTTTTTTCCCTCACCTTAATTTGGTTCTTCATTTAATCTAATTAATGGTTCTTCATTTGATTTGATTAATGTTAGCAATATGGGCACATTGGTAGCAAATAACATATTTGAACCAAATTGGTAGCAAAAGAGAAGATAGTCAATCGTGATTTTAATCGAAAGAGTGCTAATTGATCGGTTGTCGGGTCAATTTTCCATTTACTGACTATCTTCTCTTTTGCTTCAAGAACTCCTCATCACTATTGTAATTGTTGTTTTATTTTCTTTTCCTGTAGCTAAACTTGTTTATTTAGGTGACAATTCAACTCATAATTCAAAGAGTGATAAGGGTGTTGCTACTAGAGATATCAATGAAGAAGATGTTATGGAAAATTTATTGAATCTTTACAGTTGAAAAATATATCCTACATTGAAAAAAGGAAAAAGTATAGAAAAGTACCATGCAATTTCACACTTTTAGTTTCGAGGGCCTATGGTTTCTTTTTTTTTTTCACTTAGGTGACATGTGGTATCTTGTCGTTAGCACTTTAATGATAAATTCTATAACGCCGTTAAGTAATCCTACGTGGCAGCTAACATACGTAAAAGTGATGACATGGCACACGTGTGACAAGTGATGTAGCGCCACGTCATGTGTCACATAGAATTACTTAATGACGTCACTAATTTGTCATTGAAGTGCAACGATGGTGTATCACATGTCACCTAAGTGCACAAAAGAAAAATCACAGGGTACTTTTTTGTACACATATTAGTTGAACATAATTAATCAAAATTCAATTGATTTTGTATACAAATGAGTAAAATGTATCTAACTCTATTGATAAAAAAAAAGTAGCAGTGACTGCGTGAGGTTTAAATTAAATGATTTAAACTGAGCTCTTGGGACCTTTTGAAGAGCTTCAATTAATTTTTTTCAAACTGAAGTTTCCACTTTTTCATTTGTTTTGCGAATGAGGTACTTGAAACTTCAATAATTGAACTAATTAACTAAAACTTTTTGAAATGTCTTAAGATTTTAGTCTACAATATTTGATTTAAATCTCATTATGCGGGGTTCTGCTTCTGGCGACAACATGCTATGGAGTGGTTTATTCTAAAAAGATGCTATTGACTGACCTCTTATATTGAAGGGGTTCAGGGCTAAACTGGAGCTTTTTTCCTCTTCCAGTAGTCCGTCTTAAGTTAACGAAGGCTAGAATTGGGATATTGAGAAAGAAAGAGAATTGCAATAGTAAAAACGTTACTCTTTTCATCTTATTTTCTTCCTAAAATAAGAAAGAGAGGCATCTTTGGGTAGTTTAAAGGAGGTAGTAATCACTACTGCTTCTTTTAATCAATAGAGGTGGATGCAATTATGCTCAATATTAATATGAAAAATATTGTAATGATTAATATTAATGATAACATATGACATGAATTAAATTTATTTTTGTTATATTTTATTGTTTTTATTAAAATTTAAAAATTAATATTTTTCAAAAATGCAATAAATTATTATTTTTGTTCATATCATTATTATACAAAATCAATTGAATTTTGATTAATTATGTTCGATTAATATGTCTATAAAAAAGTACCATGTGGTTTTTCTTTTTTGCACTTAGGTGACATATGGTACACCATTGTTGCACGTTAATGGCAAATTAATGATGTCATTAAGTAATCCTACGTAGCACATGACATGGCGCTACGTCATCTGCCACATGTGTGCCACATCATCCCTCTGCATACATCAGCTGCCATGTAGGATTACTTAACGGCGTTACAGAATTTATCACTAAAGTGCTAACGGTGAGATACCACATGTCACACCCTGTCTCACATAGCCCAAGGTGGACGGTTAGTATCTCATCTCGTCTCACATAGTCCGAGATGGACACTAAAGCTTACTCTTTTACACTTTTCAAATAATCTTTAATAAAATTTAATAAACTTCATACATCTCATTTTGTTTAAGTATAAGTATTTATATAGACATAAGTCAAATTCACATTAAAATAACAGTAAAGATTAAATTAAAAATAATTTAATATACAATATATAATAAGATGTCTACAAAAGTTTTAAACTTAAAATATACAATATTATGACCACTAAAATAAGAGCAACACCAGAGCAAGGCTATTAGATCGATCTTAATAATCTATCTATAGAATCCCCTTGAGTCATGGGTCCACGATCAAGCCCTGCTATCTGAAAAAATTTTAAAAATAGAGAAAAATGAGTACAAAAATACTTAGTGAATAGATATTACAAGCATAAAATAATTTATCTTAATTAAACATAATAAATACCTTAAATCCAAAATATTAGAGTATTCATAACCAAATTATAGTTCATTTAAAACATCAAATCCAATCTTGCTTTCAAACATATTCAAAGTTTAATCAATATATCATTCACTTAAAACATTAAATCAATACTTGCTTTCAAACTTATGCAAACTTAGCCAAGTCAAACACATGTTTGTACAATATCATTATAAACTTTCATGTGTTTTAACCAACCCTATAGCAACATCACAACTTGGCCATAACATACAGGCCATCACAAACTCACTCTCAAGGCACACTTGAAGGTCAACCCTTCGACTACATTAGCACGAAACTGCCATTCTCCCTTCACCGTCCTTCAATCAAGTGCCCTATTGTTTATTGCGCAATAACAACCATCACAAATCTCAAATGTGTATATATCATCTCCGCACATTTAACAACTCGCATAGGGTGGTAATACACAAAACCAAATACCATTTCCATCTAATAATCAGTCAAAGCAATTCCATCACATTTATAGTTCAAAATAGTATTCGAAATCAAATCACTTCTCATCATAATTTAAAGGAATGAAATGAAGCTACTTACAAACTCATTTAAATTATCAAGTAACTAAAGTAATCTCAATTGGCTTGTAAAAAAAACATAATATAATAACACCTTTAGCTTGTGAACTTGAAACCATTTCATTGTTTCAAAACATGAATAATTCAAGTATTTCAAATAATAATAATAATAAGGCTAAATTGAAACAAATTCATATACATCAATTCAGATACTCAAAGTATCATTTTAAAAACTATCAAATTAAGTTACCAAATCAAAGCATATTTTATCAAAATATTAAACTTGTAAACTTGAAACCCTTATAGTTTCTAAACTTGAAATTTATACAAGTACTTCAATTAGCAACAATCTAATTTAAAACAACTCAAATATATCAATTTAAGTTCATGAAACAACACCAAAACACTCATTTTGTTGCTGTATTAAAAAAAAGTTAAAAGGGCTTGAACATCTACTTACAAAATAACTTCCAAAACAAACACAACCAAGACACCGTTTTGCTTAATTCACTCCAGCACTTTCCTTTCTTTTTTCAGCACCTAACAAATACAATTTTATTTATAAATCATTAATATAATAATCCCACATGTTACTCTAACCATGCAGCCCCCAAATGATATGCATAAAATACAATTAAGCTTAATTCTACTACTCAGCTTCATTGACTCTAAAATAACTGTTTTCAGGCCTAAATTAGAAAAATCACTATGACTTGTAGAAAAGAAATTTTAACCAAAACTTTTAACCAGACTCAGATATATATATCTAGTATCTTAAATAAAAATTTTACTTCAATTTCTGAACTATTAAAGGACTTAAGGATAGCTCAACATAATCAGCTTCAATAATCCTGGCAGACAGAGTAACTAAAAGTATGACCTCAATTTACCATGTTACATATGGAATCAGCTCAAATTTAAAACTAAAAATTTTTAGATAAATCTTTCAAGTTTTTCCAGAATCAAACAAAACTTAATTTTGAGTTTCCTAGTTCAAGATATACCAGAAATACAGAGACTAGTTCTTAACTCATGAACTCTATAAACCTGGTTTACACGCTAACTTTGAAAAATTTCTGGGACTTATAGAAAAGGAAATTTTGAGCTGAAAATTGAATCAGTCTTAGATACATATGTATATAATATTCTGTAAAAGTTTCACTAAATTTAGACAACTATAGAGTGAGATATAAGCACCTGAATACAACCAGGTCAACATGCACAAATAGAATGAGCATTAAAATGTTTCTCAATGTCGAACCAACTTATGGACTAAATCAGTAAAGCTCAAAGAGAAAAATTTTTAGATAACTATTCCAAGTTTCCAAATCATCAAATAAAACTCAATTTGGAGATTTATAGCTCAAGTTATAATTGAAACACTAAGACTGTTAAGCCAGACCTCTAAAACCAAAATTCTGCATATTATGAACCCAAATCCAAATCAACCAAAACAAGTAAATTACTTACCAATTGGATCAATACAGCCTTTAAGGATGATAATTGATGGCCTGAAATAGCTTTAATCTTCAAAAATTAGCTTGTAAAAATCAACTTCACTTGAAG
>CATIWM010032230.1:0-12177 GCA_949671775.1 Mallotus repandus | reverse complement strand
ATTTGAATTCGATTGCCTTATTCACCCCCCCTCTAAGGCATTTTCATTTGGTATCAGAGCTTGAATTCTAGGAACTTCATTGCTAGAATACAAGATCATGGGGAGTGAAAACATCTCTTCTCTTAGACCATTTTTTGATGGTAGCGATTATCCTCATTGGAAGTTCAAAATGGAGCTTTATTTAGATTGTGAATCTATTAAACTTTGGTACATTGTTAGAAAAGGTTGGGAACCTCCCAAAGCTATAATTGATGGTGTGATTACTGAAGTTCCAAGAGATGATTGGAACACCATTCAACAAGAAGGAAATCATAAAAATAAAAAGGCTATGATCACTCTAGTCTCCTTTATGTCAAAAGAAGAAGGAGGCAAGCTTCAACATTACACTTTGGCCAAGGAAATGTGGGAAACCTTGGAAAATCATTATGAAGGAAATGTTCAAGTAAGAAGTAAGAAGGTTTAACTCCACATGTATGAGTATGAACTCTTCAAAATGAAGCCTTAAGAATCAATCACTGAAATGACAAATCGCCTCAATGCTCTTGTCACCACCCTCAAGAAACTTGGTAAACATTTCACCAAGGAGAAAGTAAACAACAAGATTCTAAGAATCCTACCTAAGAAGGATTGGGATTCTCTAGTTACTTCCACTGAGGAAGCTTAAGATCTTGCCACTCTTTCAACTAATATGCTTATTGGAAAGCTTCTTACCCATGAGCTTATAATAAAGCAAAGAGGTGAAGGAAAAGAGGAGAAGGAAGAAAAGAAAAAGAGCATAGCACTAAAGGCTTCATAAGAAGAAAGTAAAGAAGAAAATAATGAAGGTTCTAGTGATGAAGATGACGAAGTTGCTATGCTCACTAGAAGTTTCAAAAAGTTCTTAAGGAAGAAACTTATCTCAAGAACAAGAGACTTAAATAAGAAGTATGAAGGAGAAGGTAAGAAGAAAACCAAAGAAGTTACTTACTATGAATGTAAGAAACCGGGTCACATCCGAAGTGGGTGCCCCAAACTCAAATTCAAGAACAAAGGAGCAAAGGATAGGAAGAAGGCTTTTAAAGCTACTTGGGATGACTCCTCTGAATCCAAGAAGGAATATGAACAAGAAAAAAGTGGCCAACCTTTGATTCATGGCTCTTGAAGATGAAAAAGAGGTACCATCTATTTCTAACTCTTCTAGTGATTGCAAATATGATGATGATGATGATGATGATGATGATGAAAGCTCTATTGCTAGTAGACTTATGGTTAAATGCAAAAGCTTATTCGCTAAGAAGAAGCATTATAAGCATAAGTTAACTAGTTTAACCAAGGAAATTAAAAATTTAAAAATTGAATTTTCTAAATTAGTTAAATTAAATGATGAACTTGCTAATGGTTTAGAATGTTTAAATTCCTTGGAAGACCAACTTAAGAAAGCAAATGATGAAAATCATAAACTTTTGGAAGAGGTCTTAGAGTTAAAGAATTCCATTTCTAAACTTATGAAGGGAAAAGAAACGTTGAATAATATTCTTGAATCTCAAAAACTCCATGGAGATATTCATGGAATTGGATATACAAATGGAATGGCTTCCTCATCATTATCACATATCAATTTTGTTAAAGCACATAATTCCACGGCTTCTACCTCAAAAAATGAGACTCAAGCTTTCAAAGCTAAGAGGTCACAAGTGTCAAATAATAAAGGAAAGTCTCATAAGACTCAACCCCTATTGACACAAAGAGGTAAAACTCAAACAAGAGCACCTCAACCCAAACATGCCTACATGTACACTCGACACAACACTCATAATGCACATAAACATGTTGCACAAACCTATCAAAATACATATTGTCATTGCCAATGTATGTCTCACACTATGACTCAAAAGTGTTATAGAGAGAATTCACCACCATAATACACAAGGCATGTTTCACTCACTAGGAAAGAATATCATCCTAGGAGAAATAAATTTGCCAATGTTGAGTGTTTTTATTGCATGACCAAAGGTCACTCTAGCAATGTGTGCTTCTATAGAGGATTGAGACTAACCAACCTAGACCAAGAAATGTTTAGGTTCAAAAGAATGTATAAATTGCATTTTGTAGGTATGCTTGAAGTCCACAAGAACAAAAAGTAGTTGGTATCTTGATATTGGATGTTCAAGACACATGACTGGAGATAAAGAGCAATTCAACAAGCTTGATGTTAAGGATGGAGGACATGTCACCTTCGGGGACAATGCAAAAGGAAAGATTATTGGTATTGGAGAAATTGGTAACTCTCAATCCTTATATATACATCATGTATTGCTTGTTGATGGTCTTAAACATAATTTACTTAGTATAAGTCAATAGGAAACAAAGTCACTTTCTATTCTAAGAATTGCTTTGTTAGTAGTTTTGATGAAAACAAAGTAATTTTTAGTGGTGAAAGAGTTGATAATATCTATGTTATTGATTTGAATAATAGGCAAAAGTCAAACCCCTCATCCTGGTAAAGTCCCGAACCCCCTGTTACGAAGAAATAAAAATAATGCCAATCGACCCTATAGAGAAGCCCTGGTTTTATGATTTATAGCGGTATTTGGAAATGAGGCAATTTCTTGATGATGCTGATAAGAAAGAAAGGATGTCACTGAGAATGTTATCCCGACAGTTTATTAGTTATAATGGGATATTGTACAAGAGAATGCCAACAGGGGTGCATTTGAGATGTGTTAATAAGGATGAGGACCGAAAAATTATAGAAGCAGTTCATGAGGGTGTATGTGGACCCCACATGAATGGAACCATCCTAGTTAAGAAGATAACTCATTAAGGGTATTTATGGCTGACTATGGAAGCAGATTGTGTGAAGTATGTAAAAAAATGCCATAACTGCCAAGTGTATGGTGATGTGAGCCATCTGTCTTCTATGGAACTTCAAGGGTTGAATTCTCCTTGGCCATTCGCAGTCTGGTGGATCAATATCATTAGAGAGGTAAGACCGAAGGCATCCAACGGTCATCGCTATATTGTGGTAGCGATCGATTATTTCTCTAAATGGGTTGAGGCGGAATCATTCACCACTATTGGAGCAAAACAGATGGCAAGGTTTATAGAGAAGAACATAATCTACAGATATGGGTTGCCTCATCATATTGTCACTAATAATGGTGTTTAATTCAAGGTAAAAATGGCTACTCTATTAAGGGAGTACAAGATTGAGCATCATAAATCATCTACGTACAGACCACGGGCTAATGGGGCAGTGGAAGCAGCAAATAAGAGTGTGAAGAGGATTCTAGCCAAAATACTAGAGAACTATAAAAACTGGGCATATTACCTACAGTTTGCATTATAGGGATATAGGACCACTACCAGAACATCAACTAGAGTTACTCTGTATTCTCTAATGTATGGGTGTGAAGCTATGTTACTAGTGGAGGTCGTGATTCGATCACTGAGGGTTCTCCTTAAATCCAAAATCCTTGAGTATCAGTAGATAGAAAGTCAGTTGGCGCAGCTGACATTGTTAGATGAGAAGATGATGAAAGACATGTATCACTCTCAGTTGTATTAGAAAAGGATAGCTCGGGCTTATAATAAGAAGATTAAGCCAGGCAAGATTAAAGAAGGTGATTTGGTGTTGAAGCTCACTAAGCCAATCATGACTGATCCTTGAGGAACGTTTAAGCGAAATTAGGAAGGGCTGTATTTGGTAAAGAAGCTATTATTCAAGGGTGCTGCTATCCTGACTAATTTAGAAGGAAACAAGTTCAGAGAGCCCATCAACTTGGACAAGCTCAAGAAATATTTTATGTGAAGTCTCGCTAGGTAGAAAACCCCAAAAGAGGTTGTCTAGGAAAAAATTAGAGATAGAAAAAATAAAAATAAATAAAAGTCCTACTAGATTGAAAACCTTGAAAAAGGTAGTCCAGACAAAAATTAAGGACATGTAAAAGGAAAGAGAGAGGAAAATTAGTTAGTTGGAAAACTTGTAAGGGCAAGCTAATTAACAACAGGAGATATATAAAAAGCAAAATTTATAGTTGCTTTATACTTAAATTAAATGGAATGAATTACCTTGGTTATTATTGAACATTGCATTAAATGCTTATTACAAACTGTTTAACTAAAAAGGAAATTTCATCCAGCAAAAAAGGAAATAAAGACTAAGTTTCAAAAACTAATATTGCTTTCTTTTTTTATAAACTAATATTGCTTTCTTTTCTTTTGATGAACACCTTGGGCACTCGATGCCTGCAATTCTTTTGTCCTTCTATTCCTTATGAACTCATCTTTTTTTGTCTATTGTAATTGAATCCATGCTTTGTACTGATCATCAGTAGACTAATCTCCATCAGAGTCAATGTACCTCTGAATGGTTCTCTAAGGCTAAGTTGCAATCAAATTATCTAGAAAGTTATGAGGAAGAGGCCCTGGTTCTAATGCATGCATTGGCTCCACAATCAGTTGTTTCTGCCCATATTGTCGACAGAGGCGGACAGGATTATAGAAGATGGTAAAATGAAGGCCAGCTATGGGAACACAGTAGGTGTAAGACCGAATGGTTACATGCTACAATCTCCACCAGGGGCCCATCCGTTGAATCATAGTGTCAAGAAATGTGGACAACTAACTCCGAATGTCTTTCGAGATGGGATAAAGCCTTCCAGTACAAAAATGTTTAGCCTTGTAATGTGTAATATCTCTGGGACGCTCGAGCAACCTCAATTTTTCATGAAACCATGCCTGTAAAGGTGATGAATGAGTAAAAAATGACAGAAAAGCAAAAAATGAAGGAAGAAAATGAAAGCTGACGTCCAACAGGAGGGGACTCCCAAAGAATCGCCTAGTTTCTGAAAAGTTATCCAATCTAATGATGGTCTTCGCCAAGATGAGAGGAAAAGGATTAAGGCCTGCTTCTACTTGATCCAGAATATGAAGAATTTTTAAATCACAGTTGCTAGAAGGAGAAACAAGTAAAAACTGGGCATATAGGCAAAGAGTGATCATCTGAGGCTAGTAAACCTCATTACTATCTACAGTCATAACAGCTTCGAGGAGAGAGATTATCAAAACCTCAGTACCAAAGATATGGCAAAAGGAATACTAAGGAGAGAAGTTGAATAGCCTAGCCATTTAATATTGAATGGAGTACAAACCTGGAGTTTCAATTGAAGGAATTATAATCTGACAGGCAAAATCCACTTAAGAGCCTAAGATAGCTTCGAATTCCTCTGTTAGGGGGCATAACTCTAGTGTGTTAAACTGGAAGACATGTTTATGGGGATCCCAAAATTGAGTAAGAACTTGGAGAAAAGGGAAGTGAATCTTCCTAGCATACAAAGATAAAAAAATTAACAGGTGAAATGGCTCTAATCTTGCCCATGATCCACCATCTGAGCTTTTCAAGACTAGTTGTAATTGTTTCAGGCTTCTTTTAGTCATGTTGAGGTGTAAGGATGCTGCTTAGAGAGAGAAAGTGGAGGAAAGGTGTAAGTATGGAATTGGGAATTTTATATGAACATTAAGGATTTAAAGAGCTCTAGAGTGCTGCTGCAGAGGCGATCGCCTCTACGAATAGGTGACGCCTCTGCGTGCTAAGGCGATTTTATGTTGCCTCTTCATAAAGAGGTGACGCTTCTATAAAGAGGCGACACACCATCAACAGTTGGGGGCATATATTTTTTAATGTTAGTGCAGTAAAATTGTGTTGTAAACATAAAATTTAGTTATAAGAGAAGAGATTCTATAATAAAATTTCCTTTAATTGATCCAGAATGTAGTCAAAATGGGTTTAAGTTTGTATCATCCATGTGGTGCAAAATGTGAAAAGCTAAAGTAAAAGATCAATTCAGATAGTAAGCCAAAAATAACAGTTTAAAATGACAAAAATGATCCTATTCTAACAGGTGTCTAAGGCAATCTTCTACATATCATCCCCAGTTTCATCATCGCCATGGTAATCTCCCTCATCAGCAGGATTATCTACATGGTCATCTTCCTCATCCTCATTGCCATCTCCGACGTGCTCGTTAGCATGCTCCTCCTCCTAGCCATCATTGCCCTCCTTATCATCTTTATCGTCATCATCGACTTGAAAGGCAACCAGCTGGCACTCCAGAGCAGTAATCCTAGCTTAGCTGGTATCATCACGGTCCTGTCAAAATACAATAAAAGGTAAGAAATCATGAAAGCATGCATACATATAGATATAGAGTATGATTATTACCATCCATTGTTATGTCACGCTCATCAAGAAGTCCTGTTAGGCCTCAATCACCCTATACATGTACTCTCATTGATCTCTAGGTATCTGTATAAATAATTAGTTATTAGAATTGACCCTATGTTAAGTCAAATTTAAGAATAGAATTCCAAAGGGAAGAGAGCTTACTTGTTTAGCAGCCTTTGGGATGAACACTGGCTCCAAGGTCTCGTCCAGTGTTAAGAACTGATAAGACAGCTCACCTGAAGGCATCTAGCATCGGGTTAGCAAATCTAGAGGGGTAGCAAGCCTACCAACTACCATCTTAGGACTAAAGATAGAAGGCTCTCTAGCATAAGGTGGCGCTCCAATTGATGTACTCTCATTACTCGGCACAATACGGGGGCACTGGAGATGTCTCTCATGTGCAGTGGGTTTGGGATGAGGTGCTGGTCCCCTAGCTGGTACTTAAAAATGGAAATCAAGTCAGGGAAATGACATTTGCAGGTGGAAACGTCTAATTATATGTTCAACAAAGTCTTATGCTTACCTGAGATATAGATGCAACTAGAGGCACCCTCTATAGGAGATGAGCCCAAGCAAAGTCCAAATAGCGAGATTTCCTCCCCTCATAATACTCATCAGCATCATCTCCCTCACGGGCCTGATTAAGCTCGTCTTCCTCCAATAGGTATGCCCAGAAGATGACTCGAGTAGGAGGAAGAGGTGGTTGTCTCACTCGAGCACCCAGGCGCCGGTGATGTATCCTCTCACCGAGGTACCAAACTCTGCAGTCAGGTCCCCGGAGCAGGACCCTTTTCTCAGACAATGGTCTCGAACAGATCATGGTCTGGATCCATCTAGCCTGAGGGCCCTATAAGTCCGGGCCCAACTGTGAAAACAAACTGGTAAATGAATGAATTTAATTAACAAACATTCTATTGATTATAATTAGATTTGCAGGTACTATACTTCATCATATGTAAGAGTGTTCAGGCACTCATTGTGGATGTGCACGCAGGCGACAAGCCTCTTCCAAGCCCGACTAGGCCCCCACCTCACCATGGCGGGAAAGGGGACATCGCTAATGCAAGATATCCCAGTGATCAGCTCCAACTCTGAAGTCTAGTCCTGCAAAAGAGAGAAAAGCTGAAAAATTAAATAAATCAGACACTAACCTCTCTAGTAGCCAATCCACAGATATAGGATCACATGTCTGCTAAAAGAGGAATCTCATCTCCAATGCTGAGACCAAAGTTGTGTAGCAGATGTACTGAAGGTGGTACTGGGTCCCATGCTGGAAGATCTGGGCTTCGTGCGTCGTCCATGATTAGAGAAGTGAAAAAGAAAGTAAAAGAGAAAAGTGAAAGGAAAAAGCAATGATTCTTTTTGAAAAAGAAAGAGAATGATTCTTTTTGAAAAAGAAAGAGAATGATTCTTTCTGAAAAAGAAAAGGTGAGTTGGCTATTTATAGGAAAAGGAAAGGAAGTGGGGATGCCACTTGATGTAGGAGGTTGATTAAAACACAAGTGCTTTGCCAAGTTTATATCCCAGGGCTGATAGCCAATCTTTAAAAAAAAAGTTTCTTATTTTATTTATTTATTTGTTTGCTCTCGTGTGTACCCCGGAATTGATTGATAATGCAAGAGATAAAGTTTTCATGATTAAACTATTTGTGAGTGATTTCTCGGGATTGTATGCCCAGAATTCACGTTTCAGTGAATGATTTCTCGAGATTGTATGCCTGAGATTCACATTTCAGTGAGTGATTTCTCGGGATTATAGGCCCGAGATTTATGTTTCGATGAGTGATTTATCGGGATTGTATGCCTAGAATTCATGTTTCAATGAGTGATTTCTCAAGATTGTATGCCTAAAATTTACGTTTTTATTAGTGATTCCTCAAGATTGTATGCCCAAAATTCACATTTCAGTGAGTGATTTCTCGAGATTGTAGGCCCGAGATTCATGTTTCAGTGAGTGATTTCTTGGGATTGTATGCCAAAAATTCATGTTTCAATGAGTGATTTGCCCGGAATTCACGTTTCAATAAGTGATTTCTCAGGGTTGTATATCCAGAATTCACGTTTCAGTAAGTGATTTATCAAGATTGTAGGCCCGAGATTCACGTTTCAGTAAGTGATTCCTCGGGAATGAAATTCCTAAGATTCATATTTCAAGTTTAAAAATTTTACCTCTCGGGTTTGAATTCCCAAGGCTGACGGCACGGATTTTAAAGAATTTACCTCTCAAGTGAATCTCGAAGGTTAGGTATATCTTTTTATTCATTATTGCATTTGTTTTGCATGTTTCTTTTTCAAAAAATTGATTGCATAAATTCAATTTTTTGAAAAACCAAAGGGGCAAACTGTGGACACCCTCAGTTTGATCGGCCTGCAACAAAAGCTCGGTGATGAGATAGAATGGATTATAAATGCAATGGAAGCCCAAAACCTTCTCTAAAGCGAACTTGAAAGCCCAAAAATACCAAATCTAGGCCCAAAGTACCCAAACCTTAACCCAAAAGACAAATCCCTAAAATCCAAGCCCATAAAAGCCCACTTTAGCCCATAGGCACAAACAGCTGCCAGGAACAAAGAGGCGACGGCATCACCGAAGAGGTGATCGCCTCTTTGGTGGCAGTCGATGAGGCGATGCCTCATCATAACCAACTTATATAGCATTAAATGCATCTTTTGGTCTCATTATATAAAGGGATGGACCTACATAGCACTGATATGGAGATTTGGGCGTAAAAATAGGACTTTAGGGCAAAAAGGAAGGCTAGGAAAATGTGCACATGATGAATAAGGAGTGGGCATGTTTTGTCTTGGCTTGGGGATTTCTTGAAAAGGGAGGGTTAGAGGTTTAAAGGGAGGTTGGAGCTGGTTTTAAGAAAGAGGAAGGAGGACGAGGTTCAGAGTTTTGAAAAAAAAAAAAAGAAAAAAAGGGAAAAAAGAGAAAGAAGAGAAGAAAAGTGGAGTTTCAACCTAATAATTTCACTTTCTTGAGAAGGAAGAAGGAGTTCTTTAATCAATAAACCAAGCTCTAAGGGCTTAGTTTGGTGCTTTAAACGTGATCAAATAAGTAAGAACTTTAATTTTTAAGCTTTGAACTCTTAATTTTATATAAAGCTTCATTTATTAGTTGTATTGCTTGTTTTTTTTTGTATTTGTTGTTTATTTGATGTTTATTTATAGTACTAATATGTAAAATACTGAGTAGTAGTTGTAAATCATTTATTATTTGCATCTAATTTGATTTGCTTAAGACTTAAGAAACATGCAAGTTGTTGCGTATCTGTTGAAGAGGCGACATCTCTTCAAAGAGACGTCGCCCCTTCGTGTTAAGGCAACATGAAGTCGCCTCTTTTCCTAAAGGCGACGTCTCTTTGAAGAGGCATCGTCACTCCACCAGAGCTGGTCCATATCAGCTTTGGTTTTCTATGCCTATTTGGTGCAGTTTTAGTCTTTCATGTATCTACTTTATACGTACTTCAATCTTATACATAATTATCATGATATTAGGTTTAATTAAGTGTTTATTTATGTTTAAATGAGAATTTATGTCTATTTTGTGCAAAGTTAACAAGTTGGATTTTTTCGTAAGATTTTTGTATTTATGGAAAACTGACTCTTTGAGCTTTTGCATGACTCTCAAGATGATTTATTAGTCATCCAAGTGCTAATCTTTCAATTAGCTTAAGTTAGTTTACTCCTTTTTTATTATTGCTATTTTAATTACGTGAAATGTTGTAATCCCTAATCCCTTCCCTATTTATTTATATGTATATTTTTGTGAATTATTTCTGATAAATGTAAGGCTGTAACCATGAAATGAAACTAATGTGTAAATTGGGACTTAATCATAAAATTGGAAATTTATAGCAATTTGCATGTTAAAATAAGGAAATAATCTAATAATCAAAGGTAATAAAATACAAAACACACACGGAGGCCAACCGCAAGGTTGATGGGCATTCCAAAGCCCATACTGAGTTTTCGAACCCTTTCTCCGAGGACAGTTTCTAGGCACCTCCGTGGAATCCAGTTGTTGTGCAGTGTGTCTCTGCTTTTATCAGGGTGGCGACTCCATCTCCAATATGGGCTCCAAAAGCCTATTTTATATTTCTTAGTAGGCCTTGAGCCCATATAGTATCATGGTCAACAAACACTTAGGCATGCAATAAACCCCACCATCCACAGTACCTCTTGTCTTTTCCTGAAAATTATTTCAACAGAACCATCTGGTTACTTTGTAAAAATGGGATCTGAACTTTGGATAGGCTTTACAGCTTCATGTAGTTTCTCATAATCAGTGATACATTTTTCTAGGAATAAGTGTAAAAACTTATCCCTAGAAATTTACTTTGGAATATGGATACATGTTAGAGCATTATGAGAGTCTGCTTTGACAAATAGAGCATAATTACGGATAAATGGTAAAGATAAATTAATTGCATAGTTTTGAAGTCTACAAACTATTTGGTAGTGAAGGGTTGCTCTAATAAACTCTACAGTTTGTTTAGCATAAAGGATCTTGATGGGAATCCATAAGTATATGAAATCGTACAAGTAGGAATTAAATATCTATCCCACAAGGATTGCAAATTGAGTACTGTGATACTAATTGTGTTTGTTTATCTAAACAATGAACAATGGTGTTTTAAATTAAAATAAAATTAAACACAAGAAATATGAATTAAATAACAATCAATTTAACAAGCTAGGGTTCTTATTACCAATTCAACCTTTTCTTATGATCAATTAACACCTAAACTAAGCCTAACCTTAATCCAATTTGAAGGTATCTAAAGAATCATAGGCTTTCCTCTCGAACAACCCTACAATTAACCAAGTAGGTTGACATCTTAGATTTACAGCTCTCGCTTACTAAGCGTTCGATTAACCCGATTTAAAGTACCAGCCTTTTAATCAATACTAGTTGCTTTAATGTCTCTCAACTAAGAAAGCACCTAATAGGTTATTGTTTATATCCAATGCAACCTATCTCTTGATTAAGTTTCATTGTATAAATTCAACCAAAGGGTGATCAACCCTATAAAGACATTAAGTTCAACAACAACCAAAGGATTTAGGTTAATGGCTTAGGTTTAATTATAGTATTTACATGGTTGAATTGAAAATAAGAACCCTATCAAAGAACTTAGCCACTCATGTTAATTAAAAGAGACAAAGATGAAGAATAGAAGAAAATAAACATCATCGTCAATCCAAAATAAAGATGAACAAAAGCAAATGTTTTGAAGAAACCCCCTTTGTAATAGAAGGCTTATTGTTCTTCAATCCTTGTCCTCAATCTCCAAACTAACATGAACCACAATGATCTTTGTTCTCTCCAAAATGATAAAAAGAAAATGTAATATGAAAATTCCAAAATGACATAACCCTCATAATGCTTTGTTTTTGGTGACTATATCCTCATAAAACCCTAACCTCTAGCCTTGATTTCCCTTCTTAGGAAATCCCCATCCTATCCCTCAAAATCAGCAATTAACTTTAAGCTTGGACTTAACTACAATTAGGTCGCAGGACCATGCGCAAATTCTACGCAATCATGCATATATTGATTTCCTTGATTCTTTCCAATCAACCTTTAATTACTCCTTTTCTTGCTCCTCTGGCACAATCAGAACGTTCATGACCCCCATGCAACTTTCCTTTACTATTCTTTGACTTCCTAAATGCACAAAAATAACCAAAAATAAACCAAATAATACTAGAAATAAATAAACATACAATTCATGCAATAATACTCAAACTAAACAAAATCTCAATGAAAGAAACACAAATGCAACTAAAACTACATCTAATCCTTGCATTGAGTGCTTAAAATAGTGCATTGAGTGCTTAAAATAGTGCATTTCTCACACTCATCAAAATTCCCCCACACTTGAACATTTGCTTGTCCTCAAGCAAAGCTCAAAAACACATATTCACCTAAAGAATCATGCTCATTAACTAGCTTTAACTTGACTA